>JAOEHY010025860.1:0-13869 GCA_025447955.1 Psilopsiagon aurifrons
CGGGGAGCGCTGCAGCGCCGCGGGGCGGGGAGGGGAGGACGGGAGGGGGCTGGATCCGGCGGCGCGGCCTCGCCTGGGCCGGGGGCGGTGGGGCGGGACGTGCGGTACTGTGCTGCGCTGCGGCTGGAGGGCTGTCAGGCAGCAAGCGCGG
Source organism: Psilopsiagon aurifrons (assembly GCA_025447955.1). Lineage (NCBI taxonomy): Eukaryota > Metazoa > Chordata > Aves > Psittaciformes > Psittacidae > Psilopsiagon > Psilopsiagon aurifrons. The sequence continues at coordinate 152 of JAOEHY010025860.1, forward strand.
ACGGTACTTCAGGGTGAGGAACTGCCTCGAGGGCTGGCCGCAGGGGATGGAAGTCTGCGTGAGAAGTCAGGAGAGGAGGTATCTGGCCCCTGTTAAGGGCTTTGGCCGAAGAGACGTGTCCTATAATGGCCCTTTTGGATGGATCACACTGTCGGCCTCATCCTAAGTCTGACCATCACCTCTTTTCAAACTGCTGGGTAAAGCTCAGCCATCCTCAAGAAACCCAGAGTTCTCCCATAAAGCACACCCAATGTGTCCACAGTGTGGGGTCTAGTCCTCACACTCACAGAGCAAGCCTTGTGTGGTGACCATGCATGGTGGCCACCTCTTCCCCATCAGCTGCAGTTTGTGTGAGCTCGGAAGCCTTTGTGGAGACGACCCTTGAGGGTGGAATTCCAGCCCAGAGCTCTGTAAGGATTGATGGCAGCCCTCTGGTTGTTGACCCTCGTTCACATGAATTCAAAGGAACCTTAGCTGCCATCTGGGAAAGGTGCAGCAGTGTGGCAGAGTACAGCAGAGTTTCAGCTGCCTTCCCTACGGTGCAACGATGTAGAGGAAAGATTGAGTGAAGAATGGCATCCTTTTGAAGTCTTTATTGCCCTCTGTAGTACCTGTGGTCTTGTGTTTGCCCAGGGAACACTGGGATGAGGTGCAGCATTACTCCAAAGGGGAGTGGCACCGTTCTCAGCTACCTTACAAGCCACAAGTGACCTGAAAGTACAGCAAATGGAGGTGTACATCGGTAAAAGCTTTCAACTGCAAGGGTGTTTAAGCACTACTATAGATAATGAGGGAAGGTGTGGAAACTTTGCCATTAAAAGGTTTCAAAGCAGATTAAAAATTTATTCGGCCATTCTGAAATTAGAGAAATTTCAAATAATATGTATGAACCACCCTCTTCTGATAAAATGAATTCAGCGCAAAGTTTTTTAATAAACAATAAACAGTAGCCTGTTTGGGTATCTTGGCAAGAAGACGTTTCAGTTGGCTAAAATACCAGTCAAGAAATCAATTTCTGGCCAGCAGTCTGTTCTTAAAATCATGCTTAACATAAGGATTTTTATTACATAGATTTTATGTGCTTGCATAGTAGCTGGATTGACATAAAGTGTAACAGCAACTCGTAAGTAGTCACGTTACCCAGTATTGGATTCATAGTCCTGAACAGAGAAAAAGTACACATTTGGAGCTGTAACAACCTAATATGACAATACTCAAACTGTTATGACACTTGAAAAGAATCTATTACAGATATAAAAGTATGTTTAAATAGTATCAAAAGCAGGGTGCCAAGTTAATTACCCATCCAAGTTGCTTTCTGTGTAGGACTCAACCCTCAGACTTGCTCTATTAAACTGCCTTCTTGCAAGCAGACATTTCAAAACAAAATGCAACTATAACAGTAGCTTTTCTGTCAATAAATACATAGTGTTAATGCCAAATATGTAGCTTTTTAGAAACATAAAACTTTGGAAAAATCAATGCTTGAGCTTGAGCAGGGTACCTGTGGAAAGCAATGTGCTTATTCTGGGTTTATCCTTTTTTATCTATGTCTGGTCAGATTTTGTATGCTCTGCCACAGGGGCTAATTGGCACTTGGATGGGAGACTTGAATGGGAGTATTAGCTGTGCTCAAGGAAGATGAAAAGCAGCATTTGCTGAAATTAAACATTTCATAATCAGCATAACTGCATAGTTAATGCTCAAGAACATTAAAGACCAAGCTGAGGAATACTCTAAGAGGCTGAACTGGGAAAACTGCAGAAGTTGTCCAGCTGAATTCAGTGACTGGATAAAGGGAGTGAAATGAGGCAGGGAGTTCTTGCTTTGCCACCTCCCAGGGGAAATAGTGGACTCTAATAGCAAAAGTTAGCAGTCCAGAAGAATGACTGCTATCCTGCTTGCTATCTTGGAAGGTGCTTTTTAGACAGAAGCAATTTGTCTGACTCTCAGTCTTCTTGCAGATTCCTTGGGGTGTATTGGAGCTTTTAATTAAATTACACATGATGTTTACTGAATTAACAGATTTGTATATTGTATAGACTGCAGACTGGCTTATTGATAGATCTTTAACATGTAGTCAGTGGTCAGGTGCCACTGAACAAGGTTATTGCTAATGAGACAGCTATAGAATCTCTGTGGCTAAATTTTGAAATAAAATCTAGTATTTCATTCAGAGATCTTAAATAAAGGCTTTAGTGGCTATGATTTTAGGCAACACAGATTATTAAGAAACAAAAGGATTACTGTGAAAGTGGGTAAACCTTGAAAGCTGTTGCCCAGAGTCTATGAAACCTCAGTCCCTCAAGATTTTCAAACCTAGTTGGGAAAGAGCTTGGGCAGCCTGTGTTTACTGGGAAATTTGACCACTTTTGAGCAAGAGTTTGGGTATTTTTCAGGCCCTTTTCAACCTAAATTATGATATGGTTCTGTAATAAACTACACAAATTACTGGTAAGAATTATCTGAATGGTTGATTAAATTGTTACAGTTACAAATTATATGTTCAAATGCTGCAGCAAGTGATGAAGAATGCCATGATTACTTCTGAACTAGAGATTGTTTCAGGGAGGGGTGTTCTTGCATAGCAGACTCAGTGTAAGTTCTTGGTGTGATGTTGCCAGAAGGGCTAATGCAATTCTTGAGTATGTAACTGAGGAATAGGAAGTATAACTAAGGAAATGATCTTTCTTGTGTACTTAGCATCCATGAAAAAACTGACTGGAATACTGTGTCCAGACCTGGTGTTGCCTTTCAAGATGGAAAATCAGCTTTAGCATGAGATTAAGGACCTCAGTCAAAGCTTATAAAAGAAAAAGGTCAAAGCTTATCAAAGAAAAAGGTTAGAAGGAACTGAATTACTGTGTGTAGGTCTATGCATATGGAAGAGGAGTAACAGGGGGGGGATTTATAGTCTTTAGATTTATAGTGTTATGTCATAAGGTGATTCCATGACTGGAAGTTTAACAAATTAAATCTTGAGTAAGATGTACTGTTCAAGCAGTAAGGATAACATAGAGACCAATTATTCATTGTTGTTTGAAATCTTAGCAAAAATCAGAAGTCTTTCTAAAGGGCTTGCTTTGATCTATCTTTTGAAGAAAAATGGAATGGCAGAGGTATTCAGGAGATTAGATGAGATAATGATTATGATCTATTACTCTTACGACTTTTATGACCCTTTAACTTACCTCAGAGAACTGGTACTACAATGGCCAGAGAGTTATTTCTACAAAGCACAGTGCAATGCAATGCGAGAAAACCCAGCACCACTCTGAGTGCATTCACCGGATGCCAGAGTAGCTCATCTCCCCTTGTTCTAAGGTTTGAATGGGATGATTCATAGAATCATAGGATGGTTTGGATTGGAAGGGACCTGAAAGATCATCTAGTTCCAACCCCCTTCCCATGGGCAGGGACATCTTCTAATAGACCAGGTTGCTTCAAAGCCCCATCAAACCTGGCTTTGAACACTTCCAGGAATGAGGCAGCCGCAATTTCTCTGGGCTGCCTTTGCCAGTGTCTCACCACCCTCATAGTGAATAATTTTTTTCCTGCTGTCTAATCTAAATCTACCCTCTGTCAGTTTAAAGCCATTCCCTCTTGTCCTATTCCTATATGCCCTTGTAAAAAGTCACTCTCCAGATTTCTTGCAGGCCCCCTTCAGGTACTGGAAGACTGCTTTAAGGTCTCCCCTGAGTCTTCTCCAGGCTGATCAAGCCCAACTCTCTCAGCCTGTCTTTATAGGAGAGGTCCTCCATACCTCGCATCATCTTCATGGCCCTGCTCTGGACTCGCTTGAGCAGGTCCACATATGTTGGGGGCCCCAGAGCTGGATGCTGTGCTGCATGTGGGGTCTCATGAGAGCAGAGTAGAGGGAGAGAATCACTTCTCTCCACCTGCTGGACACGCTTCTTTCGCTTCTTCTGATGCAGCCCAGTTGGCCTTCTGGGCAGTGAGCACACACTGCTGGGTCATATTGAGCTTCTAAATTAATTGGGATGCTGCCCCATGACTGGAATACTGTGGTAAAGTCAGCTATTAACTTCAGTACTAGAGCCACCCCTACCAGAGGTGGAAGCCCTGTTTAACTATGGAAGCGCTTGGCAAGCGGCTGGTATGGCTTAGCTAAATCTGTGTGGCAGTTACACAGCACTGTTTTATGCTTTTAGCCGTACTCTGGTTATTAGTCATTGGACTAAATGTCTTGTCAGTGCTAAATTTCACCTTGGGTACTTACATTTGAGTTCCTAACTAGGTTTCCCATGAAATTTCAGTTTACTGCAGGAATGTTCACATCCAGCTTTACACTGGAAGGTTTGTTGGACAGCTAGTTTATTTCACCCTGGGGCTACAAAATAGGTATATCTTGCTATGGTGTAGTTATATCTTACGACCTTTTTTTGTTACACGCATCATGTTACTCCACTGTTCTGTTTTGACTTGATAGCTCTGGGGAATGACACTCAGTTTGCAGGGTGATCAGCTGTATCAGTCATTCCCCCATTAAATATAGTTTGATCATGTTTGCACGTTGTATGAAATGCCAGGTTATTTCAGAGAAGATTCCAGGTACAGAGAACTGTCAATACCCTAGATCACCTTCTAGGACTGATTCAGAACATGCATTCAGCCTGTTCTCCTTTTTATGCTTCATTTGTGCCTTGGACTTCAGCACAACTAAAAGCAGAGATTGTGGTAACATTGTAATATGGGCTGTGAATTCTCAGAAGACTGAGAATTTTTGTCATCACTCAGATTTGCTTTCTGAGTGTCATTTTGCATCTACAGGCGAAAGAATCCTTCCTTTTTTTAAATTCTATTGGTTATTTCCATGCAGTTTCCATGGCAGAACTTGCTATGTGAGAAATCTAATGGTTTAAGAGCAGTTTGTTTATCAAAGAACTGCATCAGTTACCCATAAGAAATGTAGTTTAGTGCTTTCTGAGAACTATATGCATTACTCACAAATACAGTTCATTTTATCCCAGGAAAGCCATGCTATCTCAAATCATATTTTGGTTGAGGTGAAAAGTCCTACTGTGGGTGCATAGCTGTGTGTCTATAGTTCAGTGTTCTTCCACTGTACTGCCCTGTACTACAGGACTATACTTTCCCACAGGCCTCATTTCACATTCTGATACCATATAATGGAAGACTTTTTGCAGATAGCGCAATTACTGTTTTCCAAAACATTGAAACCAATTTTGCCTTTTAAAATATTTCCTTTTTTTTCTGGTGTTGTTAAAGGTTCAACTGCAGTTGGCAGCAGGGAGAACAGGATCAAGCTTTGCTGAAATTCTCCTTGGGCTACACTGAAATGTAGGTGGAGGGTCTACTCAGACCAGTGAGTTTCTACCTGTAGTCTGTAAGTCTATGTAGTGTCTTTTGAAACAGCTACTGCAAAGCTAAGAAAAGCAAACCTGTTGCTGGCAAGCTTATATTTTCTGCTTGGGGAAGTGGGCTGTGCCTTGGTGGGCAGGGTCCACTTTTTCTTTCAGGCAGGGAGTTACAAATTAGACTTTCAGTCCTTGTTTGCCTTTGGATACCATTGAAAACAGAAACTTGAATCTGTTTCCCTTAGTTACTTATTTTGACTGGTTTAAGGATCAGATCATGACTTAAAGTCTGTCAGTACTGAGGACCTTTGAGAAGAGTGCAAATTATCCTCTGTGAGGTCACAGGCATCCTGAGGTAGCTAGTTTAATACCAGATCAGGTTTTTTCATATTCAAGCGCTCTATCAGTAGTCTTACCATACCCATAATGCATGAATTCATACAGTGTTTTTAGTTATTTGAACAACTGAACAAAAGCACTGATTTGCGCTTCTCATAGGCCAGCATAATGAATTATCCACCCATCTTCTTTGTCCAGTCTATTAATATACGTTTTGTACAAAATTTTTGGATCAATGTGGTTTCTTAACAGTAAACCTCTTAGTGAAGCAAAAAAACCCCTTAACCCAAACCAGTAGACCTGTCCATGGGAATATGTTTATTGATTGTGCTTCAGTGGGTTTCCCATTGTTTCCATCAAAACAATTCTATCTCTATATAGAATGATGACAAAAAGAATAGGTGGTTGTGAACTTACAGTGACAGTTACAAGCAGGTGTGTAGTCAAGAATGTAGGCATAGGAAAGACAAGTGCAAGAGCAAACCACAGTTCCATAAAATTGCCACAGCTAATTAATTTGGGAGTGTGAGCAGTGCAACAGGTAAGACTGGCTATAAACTTTGTATCTTCTGTAACAATTAGTCCTGTGTTAATTTTCATGTGCAATCAGTGATATTCTGATAGGCAAATGAAAATGGGTGGAACCTTGATTGCAAGGAGTTATTGTAATTAACTCTGATTTTAGTATACTCTGCAAGTAATTTTTTGAGCCATAAAATTTAAAATATGATTAAAAAGCCCTTTTGGGAGCTAGAGTGCATTTTTAGATTTTAATTGGGAAGTGGAGAAAAGAAGCTACTTGCAAAACTGATGTGTTTAAAGACATATGAGGTTTAAGTTAAGCTTAAGGATTTGAAATCATTAATTACTTGATTAAGCTACACAGTTATCATGTTTGACAATCTGAGGATTCAAAAGCACCAACAAACCAGTGAAGAATAAAAAAAACATGACAACTGAGAGAAGAAGTGTGACTGAAATGAGCATTATTTCTGTTTCAGTCCTGCTTTTTGTAAAAAGAAAGGGAAAAGATTAATTTTATTTTAGGTTTCAGAAGACAGATAATGATTGTACTGAAGTTTTCCTCCATTTCTTTTTTTTAATGACATACTCACAAGAGATGGCAGTATTTAAGTACTGCTGGGGACCAGAATGTCAGGGCTGCTGCTGATTTTAGTTATTGAAAATAATACTTTTTCTTCAGAAGGAAAGAGAGTCAAGGGCAAATATGATTAAGTTGTCTTGGTCTAAGAAACAGTTTAATGATCACTGCTGCACCTCCAGTCAACATGACCTCAGAGCTGATCTGTGTGGCATTGTGAACAATTACATCACATCTGGTCACTGCGGTGCAGTCATTCTCCAAGAGTAACTGCAATAGTAACTCCAATAGTAATTCTACAGTAACTTGGCAGTTACTGTATTTCCTTGTGCATCCAAGGGGCAAAATCAGCTTCAGGGTCTGTGTGGGTTTTGGATTTGTAAAGATGCTGATATGACTGTGTGTAGTCTCTGTATTTTAGTGAACTTGTTTGTCTGGAGGCAGTTTCAAGTCTTGGTTCCTGAGCTGAAGAGTCTGCAAGACTAATCTTGCAAACATCTGGGCATGCCCTATCTTTGATCTCACGGCAAACTTACTTGCCTCAGTGCAGTTAACTAATGTGAGAATACATGCCTAAGTCTGTTCAGAATCTAATTAAATGACATATACAGTATTTTCCTCATGGAAGGCCTTCAGAGAAGTCTGATTTTCTGGATAACTTATTTCTAATATTCAGAGGAACATTTCCTTTTGGCACTGTACTAACAGTATTCTCTAACACATGCTGTTGTCCATCTGCTCAGAGCCCTCAGATGACTCCATTCTGGTAAATGTACTCTTCATTCACATCCAAAGGCATCACATTTGCCTTCAAGTTGACCTATGTTCTGTTCCAGGCCAAAGAGCAAATTCTCAATTTTTTTTCCACTCTCATGGTTGCCACAGTGTCAACAGTTTATATCTTAACTTTTTCAAGAAAAAATATTTGAAGAAATAGACAAATACTGCTGGGATTAACACCAGGTCACAGTGGTCTTCTGTTCTGCTTTCTCCACAGCCACTGATGGTGAACAAGGCCCACTATAGCAGTACTTCTGTCACATCAACAGCTATCACCAAACAATGAGCCTCTAGTTTTTCTTCAGGTCTGTCTTAGTCGCTGCAGCAGTGGTTAGCACTATCTCTCCTAGCCAGTGGCTGCCATGAGCTGGAATTTCTTCATACTGAAGCTCTGATTGGTGATACCATCTCCCTGCATTGGCACAAAGTCGCAGATGGAGTCATACACTTCGCTCATGAGAAAGTGACAATAACTTCAGTGATGTAAAACAGTGAGATAACAAAGTTCAGTGACAAATGCGACAGTAGTTTAATAGGATTTGCTGGTAAGGTACACTTGAGTATTTAGTGCATAGAGGAGAGGGTCAGAAAAATGTGTCAAGGAGGCCCTCTCATTGAGTCATGAGGTTCAGAAAGGACCCAGACTCCTTCTCAGTGATGAGTCTAGGTGTGGCTGGATCCACTCTAGTCCCAGACTTGGTCAACAGTTTATGTCTAGAGGATTATGTATGTACAGTCAATCCTTTATATTACTGTCCTGAGTTCAACAGTAACAGACATTTTTCTCCTCCTTAGTAGCTGGTTCAGTGCTGTGTTTTGACTTTCAGCCTGGGAAGAGCGCTGATAACACCAGTGTTTTTAGTTGCTGCTCAGTAATGTTTACTATGACCAAGGACTTTCTGAGTCTCATGCTCTGCCAGAGAGGAGGGGAAGCTGGGAGGAAGCAGAGACAGGACACCTGACCCAAACTGACCAAAGAGGTATTTTGTACCACAGCACGTCATGCCCAGTATATAAACTGAGGGCAGTTACCCGGAAGGGTTAGATCACTGCTCCGGTTGGGCTGGGTATCAGTTGGCAGGTGGTGAGTGACTGTATTCTCTTCCCTTGTTATTTCCCTTATCATTATCATTATTGATGGTAGCAGCAGTGGTTTGTGTTATACCTTAGTTACTGGGCTGTTCTTATCTGAACCTGTGGGAGTTACATTCTTTAGATTCTCCTCCGGGGAATGAGCAAACTGCTGCGTGGTACTGAGTTACCAGCTGGGCTTAAACCAGGGCAATCACTTAGCTAAGGTTTCAAAATTTAGCATGCTATTAATCCCTTACTGAGAATCTGTTGAAGCAAGAAATCTCTCAACCTTGAGGAGTAACCTTGAGAGTTGTCCGTACTCAAGGGGAGATCCTGGCATGCGGCCCACTGTTGTGCAGGATAGTTCAACAGGCCCTGGGGTGTCCACTGTTTTATAGAGATAATTGACTTATATTTGCATACCAGCAAGATAATCTTGTCACTGTTCTAGACAGCCCTTGGCTACCATGTTTCCATCCATACCGCAATATCTAGAGTAAGCTGGATGCAGCCATCACAACCCCCACTGGTGGTTATGGCTTTGGGTTGGTGGCAGAGCCTGCCACCACACCCAGTTAAGCAAATTTCTTTCATGGATGTATAGTTAATTGTGCCATACAAGCAGGTCTTGGAGGCAGTGGGTCTGAGCATAGTGACCACTGGACACTTGCCAGCTTGTTCTTGTTGATAATTCATGGAGGGCATGTCAGGCTGCATGTTGTTTGTGTCTCCCCCAAGGACACACTGTTTGGCAGTGATTCACAGGCCTATTTAGCAACTTTCCAGAAATTACCTTCTGCTATTACTGTCATGGTTTAAGTCCAGCCAGTGACTCAGGACCATGCAGCCATTCCCTCACTCGCCCCCCTTGCTTTCCCCACTCCCAGAGGGATGGGGAGGAGAATCGAAAGAATGTAACTCCCACAGGTTCAGATAAGAACAGTCCAGTAACTAAAGTATAACACAAACCACTACTGCTACCACCAATAATAACAATGAGAAGGGAAATAACAAGGGAAGAGAATACAACTGCTCACCACTTGCCAACTGATACCAAGCCTGACCTGAGCAGTGATCTAACCCTTCCGGATAACTGCCTCCAGCTTAAATAGTGGCCATGGCATGCTGTGGTATGTAATACCTTTTTGGTTGGTTTGGGTCAGGTGTCCTGTCTCTGCTTCCTCCCAGCTTCCCCTCCTCTCTGGCAGAGCATGAGACTCAGAAAGTCCTTGGTCAGAGGAAACATTACTGAGAAGCAGCTAAAAACATTGGTGTTATCAGCGCTGTTCCCAGGCCAAAAGTCAAAAACACAGCACTGCACCATCTACTAAGAAGGAGAAAAATGGCTGCTACTGCTGAACTCAGGACAATGGCCTATTGTGAAACTCTAGATTCCTGACACTAGATAAATTGGGACATAGGAGACAACGCACTCATAACTAAATTGGTGAGAGTTTTGAGAGTTGACGAATCATACTGAACTCAAGCATGGGCAAAGGAACCAACATTACTTTGTGGTCTGTACCCTGCAGTAGCACAGAAAAGTAAGGGTATCCTGAACCAAGGTCTTGGACTTTGCCAGAGAGTGAGGTGGCAGGGCTAGGGAGAGAAAATGTCAGAGAGAAATCATGTCCTGGCTTGATACTGATCTGTTTGTTTTTTCTGAGTCCAACTTTCTCCTTTGACTTAAGTATATTTTTTTTTAAATTATTTCTCTTTTGGTGCAGTGCCTTTCTGTACCTTTACCCTGGCCAGTGCATATGCACTTTGGATATTGAATTGCTCTAAATGTGTTGAGTATCTGCCTTAAGTGGTTGATTGCATATTATATTATGCAAAAATAGCTGAGTCTACTTCTGTTGGTCCAACCAGGAAGCTAATAAAGTTATCTAATAAAATCAGCAAAGGGACAGTATTGGTTATGTAATAGGGGAATGAATTCTGACAATCCTCAAAAGGATTCCTCCAAGGAAAAAGCAGAAGTGCTGCTGATCTTTATTTTCACCTTTCCTGTACCTGAGAAATTTCATACTTTGTGAGTAAGCCTTTCACATCTAGCTTGGTCCAGCACTCATCCTGCAGTTACACTTGCATTTCATACATCTGCATCAATGGAACACATTTAGTTTCCCTGTTCAGGATCCCCTGCACTAGATATACCTATTGACCTCATTTGCTGTCTGCCAGTGAGTACCAGAGGTGCACCGCTGGACACGTGGCAGGATAAAGGATCCGTATGCGATGGCATGCAGCTGCAAGGCACCTGAACCAATCTAGTACTGATACTGTAGCCTATTACTGCAGTTGTTCCTACTGTCATGTGAGCTTCTCTTTTTATCACTTGATCTCTCATGTGCTAGGAGAGATGAAATGACTTGATAAGTCTGGATAATCAGATTAAGTTTGGGTCCAGCAGCTCTACCTCCTGTTTCCAGATCCAGTTCAGCCGTGCCAGCTGGGGAATGTCCCCTGATATTCCCTCCCTTTATGAGTTACTAACCAGAATGAAGCATGAGGCCTGCGTGATGTCTGCCATTTACTAGGACTGAATAAAATAAGCTCTGCTGAAGCATAAGGTTGAACATCTCTGTGTTGTACACTCTAGTGCTGTGTGTGAAACCTGCATGGGCAGTCAGGGTTTAACTTGGTTATGCATCACTAAGGCAATGTCAGCAGATTTCAATGGGGAGAACTGGGTATCAGAACACCAGACAGCCCAGAAACTGAACACAATAGCAAGAGAAGGGCACTGCCATCAGCAGGCTGTGGGATAAGAATTTGCTAGATGTGTCATTTTTTCTTCTGCTCTCTGCCTGCAAAAGGTCTCAGTGTTGCAGTTTATTTCTTTATTTTTTTTTTCTCTTCCTGAAGTGGGACTGCACAGACTACTCTGAGTTTGACTTAGCCCTGGCAGCAAGAAGGGAAAAACTCTTTATCTCACAGATGGGCAGGAAGGGATTTAAAGTCTGCTTTCTTTTTTCTCTCCAGAGGTACCTGTGGATTCTTAGTATCCATGCAAAAGAAAAGCTGTGTCTGTTTTCCTAGCTTGTGAGGGATTTTGGAACTCTCTTTATGCAAAACTTCTGAACATGGCTGTATTCCAGAGTATTTCCAAGGGAACAGGACTGTTATTATGAACAGACAGCAATTTCAGAAGAGCAGGGGATTTCATGATCTCGATTCAGATTAATCTTCTGGGGTGGGATTAGAACCATAAGGTGTGGAGCTGGAAGGATTTTCCCCTCTATATCCACACCTTTCAACACCATCCTCCATCAATTATGTGTGCTTTACATTTTCACTCTATGGAGCTGTTGAAGGAGAAGCTTTTCACGCAACACACTGTTCATCTTCCAGGCCAGTACTGTAGAGGCAGAGCTGGTTCCAAGCATAACCAATTAGGGCAACAAAACAAAGAGAGCAGCGCACAGTGTATCCCTGTCCTATGTCTGCCACCCTAAACCTCATGAAGGTGAACGCTCCCTACTTGCCTGTGGGGAATATGACTGTGCAGAGAGAGACAGCAGTCCTGGCAGCCGCTATCTGTGTTATATGACAAAATGCTGTCTGTTGGCAGTGTAGATCCTTTCCTCATTTAGTAGAAGAAGAGTGGGACCTGGTCACCTGCCCACAGTCACTGGAAGAGTTCCTGGCCTCTTGGACCTGTCCTGACCCCCTCCATTTCTAGGGCTGTTGCTCTGCTAGTTCTGTAAAGCTGAATGCTGTTGCAATGCTGAGGGCTGGAGACACCAAAATCCTAAAAATCATTATTTTTTGGTTTTTTTTTTTTTTTTTTTCCCCAGCTATGAACAAGCTCTATATCGAACGAATTGGCTTGATGCTGCTGAGCTGTTGGGGGACCCCTTGCTTTTGCTTCTCATTAAGAGCATCCTAAAATTAAAGGAGAATATCCCTAAGCAATTTGGGAAAGCCCACAGGAGTAATGAAACAAGCTAAATTGCTGTGTAGCCACAGAAGCTTCTCAGGTGGTCCTGGCTGAGAAGCCCAAAGAGCAGTAATATTGTCTTTGCTCTACAAGATGATAACTTTTCACTTCCTGAGACCATGCTGCTCACAATTCATCTGCTGACTGGCCTTCCCCTTTGAAGGGGATTCCCATCAAGAAGGAAGAGGTCTATTAGGTATCTCATTCTCTTTCTGCCGAACCATCTTTCTGGGCTGAGAAGCAGGATGGTCTACAACTGGTCTGGTCATTTGATGCAAAATTTAATGCAACATGTATATGCTAAACCTTGAAATATTTTTCATGTTGGAAAGTGTCTATGGTTGAAAAGGTCTGGCAACAAGTGAGCTTAAAAATAAATGCTTCCTTACAAAGAAATAATTTTTTAATCTGGTTTTGTGTCACAATAAATATCCCTTGACTAGTTCTGTCAGGGCTGATGACTTGGTGCTGTGAGAGTGCAAATGTGATGCCTGTCTACAAGAAGGGCCAGAAGGAGGATCCAGTGATCTACAGCCTGCCAGTCTAACTTTGGTGCTGGGAAAGGTTATGGTGTGGATCATCTTGAGTGCCATCACACAGCACTCAACCAGGTGATCAGGCCCAGTCAGCATGGACTGATGGAAGGCAGGTCTGCTTGCTAACCTGATCTGCTTAGTGGATGAAGGAAAGGCTGTGGATGTTGTCCATCTGAACTTTAGTAAAGCCTTTGACACCATTTCTCACAGCATTCTTCTTGAGAAACTGCCTGCTCACGGCTTGGACATGTGTACTGTTCTCTGAGTAAAAACTGGCTGGTTAGCTGAGCCCAAAGAGTGGTTGCGAATGGAGTTGAATCCAGTTGGCAGATGGTCACAAGTGTTGTTTCCCGGGACTTAGGATTGAGGTTTGCATATGACACCAAACTGGGCAAGAGTATTGATCTGCTGAAGGACAGGAAGGTTCTACAGAGGGACCTGGACAGGCTGGATCAGTGGGCTGAGGCCAATGGTATAAGATTCCACAAGGCTCCGTGCTGGGTCCTACATCTGGGCCACAACAACCTGTCGTGGTTTAAGCTGTAAATCAGCCACGCAGTTTGTTCACTCACTTCCCCCTTTTTCTTCCCTCTGCTCCTGGA
>JAOEHY010025865.1:0-17528 GCA_025447955.1 Psilopsiagon aurifrons
AATTGATTTATATTAGCAGTACAGTCAAAGCTGGATGCTGCTGCTCCAAGCTGGAGCTGTGCTGGGAAAGGAAAGTTTTGAGCTGCTGGTAGAGGGAATTGATATGAATATGAGCCCTGGGTTCCCCAAAGGGGCTGGGGATGGCTTTTCCCAGACAGGGAATGGGTTCCTTCAGGCTGGGACATGAGGACCATGTGTCCTGGTGTCTGGGGCTGGTTGTGACATGCTGGAGGGACAAGGTTCCATCCATATGTGTGTGTGTACAAACACACATGTCGCGCCGCCAAGGGACAGGGATGAGGTTTATGGCTGGTTTCCTAAGGGAATAAGGTTCGTTTGCCCATCTCCCATGAGTGACAGGGGATTTCATACAATCCCAAACTGATTTGGGTTGGAAGGGACCTTTTAAAGCTCATCCAATCCCAAGCTCCTGCTATGGGCAGGGACACCTTTCACTAGAGCAGGTTGCTCCAATCCCCATCCATTTGCCAGCGCCTGTTGCTGTACCAACAGGGCAGAGGTCAGTTAGACGTAGGCCATGCTTATGGAGCAGAGGGGGATGCTCCTGCCATGCCCCAACGTCCCCACAGCCACGGATGTCCCATCACTGGCACATCCACCATGGAGCCAGTGCCAGGGAAGGATGGACACTTGGATTCACCTCCTCCAAGGGCTCCAGGGCTGCCGGGCAGGAAGATGTTGTCATCTTTGATGCTGTGAATCCAGGTCAGGGCTGACCCAGTTGCAATCCCTTTGGCTCTCTGTGCCCAATCCTGGTGCCCAATCCAGTTCTTCTCCCCTTCGGTGCCTTTTCCTCCAGGCACAGAGCTCAATTCTCCCCTCTATGTGTTCATGCTCCTCCTTCAGGATGGGGGAGGAGATGAAACCTCCTCTGGGTGGGAAAGCACAAGCTTGTGTTTGGGCTGCAGGATGGAGGTTTGGGTGGCTGAGCTGTGGGGCAGAGCTGCTGCCGCCTTCCTGCTCCATTGGCCAACACTGGGAGCATCCAGAGACCATGGGGGTGACAAAGCTGTTCTGTGGCCATAGTGTTATCCAGGGAAAAGTAAGCGTCACTGAGGAAAGCAGTGGGAATCCCAGCAAGGGCTGGGCTGGGGAGGCTTTGGAGGGGTGATTCTGTCTTTATGAGCAAAGAGGAGATACCCATGCACATCCAAGCTGTGATGGCTTAAACTGCAACTTGAATCCCATCAGTAACGGGTCTTGGAGGAAACCTCTGGTGCTGTGAGCGCCTGGGGAATGAGCACCCACCAAAGCCCTGGGGTGATGCTAAGCACCCCTAAATGAGTGCTTTGGCCATCCTGAGGGTGGGCTGGCAGCATCGCCTGAAAGGCACAAGAATCCCTCCTTTATCCCCCTGCCCGCTCCCATCTGGAGCCATCTCAGCCCAGAACCAAGCTCTGAGCCACATCCCCGTCCCCTTCCTGCACACCACAGCCTTGGGAAGACATTTGCAGGGCAGGTGTCTCCTCCGGTTATCAGGTCAGGCCTGGTTTTCTTCCTGGAGAATCCGTTCATGGCTGCAATCCTGCAGGTCTCAGCTGTCCTGGCCCTGGGGAGCTGCTGCCCGGCCTGGCCCAGCTGGTGGTTGAAGGAAGAATAACGAGGCTGAACTGAAAGCAGGGGTTTAATGACTGGAAGAGCTCTTCCATGTCTGCCTGCATGGCTAAATATAGAGATGTGTTTGCTAAACACAAGATGCCAGCATCCCTGCTCCGAGCCCGGCGGAGCGGGTGAGAGCCAAACACAAGGAGTTAGAAGCAATATTAAATGACCAATGCCTATGGAAGCCTTTGGGCTGAAGGAAGCGCTCTGCTTTACAGGGGAGAGGAAAACAGACTGGAAACAGAAGTGGGGGTCCCTCTTCCCAAGGTTTTGGCTGCAGCAGTGCTGGGGGAAGGATGTGTTTGATGTGTAAATCCCTTCTCACTCCCTGGTTCCAGAAGCGGCCCTGTTTGGGTCCTGTGCAAACACGGTTGTGCCTCTCCCGCAGCGCAGGTGGGCACAAAGCTTGGTCAGGAGTCCCTGTGGACCCTCCAGTCCCCATCAAGGCAGCAAAACGCACATGTCCATACGGATGGGTGACTGGGAGCAGCATCTCAAAGGGTGAAGGGAGGCAACATCTGCCCATAACCACCCTCGTGGCATTGCTCCAACGCACTTCCCAATCCCAGAATGGCTTTCTCCCATCCTCCTCCTGCCCACAGAAAGATACCAGCAATGAGGGGAAAGAAAACTAATTAATAATTATGCTCTGCTAATGACTTGAAATGTTCCTAGGCTAAGTGCTCCCATCTCACTCCTAAATTCCACTCCTCGTCCACCCAACAGCAAACTGCCACCCCCAAGGCTATGGAATGAAGCTGCGGGTGGATGGCAAGGGGACGCACACTTTCTCCCTTGCTGTAGCCAAGACATCTTAGGAGCGATGCAATTTTCCCTCTCCCTTTGTGCTTCTACCTTCCTCTGTACCCAAGCGCAGCCGGGATCCTCAGAGGGCCTGGATGACTCACCACAGCTGCAATGGAAGGGCATTAGCACGATTCCTCCCAGGGCTCTGCATCTCCTGTCACCAGGAGCTTTTCCTGTTCCATTGAAGGAAATATCACCTTTTTACCTGCAAAAGAGTGGGGCAGAGGGAGCACAGCCCCTTGGTGGGCAGGACAACCTGATGGAGACGAGGGCTGGACCAGCGGGGGGACGCGAAGGGACAGAAGCGATGCTGAGCACCACAGCAGCGTGACATTCACATCCCCAACACCAAGTTCTTGCTCAACTGAAGGAGGTCCCTCCACAGGGTGACCAAAGCAGCTTGGTCACCCCTTTTGCTGCAATCCCAGCTCGGTGATGTTGTGGTTAAACACTCACTGCCTGCACTGCAGAGTGCAGTGAGAATTCGCTTCCCTGATGGTGTCTGACTCTGCCAGACTGTGTGTAATGCGGTGGCACCACTCCTGTGTTACCCCCTCCTTCCAGGACAGGCTATTTATACTTTCACTTTGGAAAGACAAGGTGGCTTCTTGGGAGGACGTGGCCTTTGGTGCCAGCTGCTTCCTGAACCCAGGACACAGGGACCTTGGAGAAAGGAGGTGAGGCAGAGCCAGGGCACAGCCCAACCTCCCATCCCGGGCATGTTTTGCCTAAGGAGCTCATCAAACAGGGTCCGCATGTGGCTGGGAAATGTTGGGATGGTGGGAAGGGGATGGAAAAACACTTTGGGGATGTTGCAGATGCACAAAGAGCATTTCCATGTGGGATGCACAAGGGCATCCTCAGCCCACCCTGGCTGCTCTGCCCGCACCCGAACCTGGCCTAAGCCATGGTAATCCAGACAGCAAAGGGCTCCTGCTCACCAGCCCTTTCCCCCTGCCACTTGGCACTTCATTTTATCACTCCAGATTAAGCTTCTGCTCCTAATTGCCGAGTGCTTCTGGGCAGGGAGGATAAGTGTCAGGGGAAAAGCCAATGTGGCATTTCTTGTCGTCTCCATAGTATTTAGGTCACCTTCCTGACGCAGATGGGAATCCGTGTGGTCTGGATGGAACAAGGACTGATTTGATAGCATTCCATGGGGTGCTTTCCCTGGCATCTCCTCCATTCTTGACCCTGCAAAGGAAAAGCACGATGGTTCCAGCTGAATACCAAGAAACACTGGTTTTGGGAGGGGGGTGTGTGTGTGCTTTTAATGGGGGATCTTTGCTCAGTTCTTCCTCCTCTGTCTATTCAAAGCCTGCTGAGTGCTGTGGCTGTAGGAAGGCTGAGATCAAAGTGCTCCGCAGACTCAGCAAACTTCTTTGTCTGGGAAACCAAAGGGCACCAGGCTTTTTCTTTAGGAGAAGTATATCCTGTCCTTTCCCATGCTTTAGAAGCAAAGGTTTGGGTCCACTTTAGGTTCATTTGATGAATTTAAGCATCAGAAAGCCCAGGGAGGGAAGGTTGGGGGATGCTTTAGGGCACTGAATTGCACCACTACAACTCAATGGATGTATTGCAAATGTTGCAGGTGATCAATGGCTTTTCCCCCTTATTTTGCCAACGAACGTCCCAGCAGCTCAAATCCATGGCTTTGCTCTGGGTATTCCAGCTTGGCTGGGAAGAGTGTGGGGAGGTGGGGCTGGCTTGGGCAATCACTGTATTGTGTTCAGAGCTGCTCCGAAGCAGCTGATTCACTCCCATCAACACAGAACAATGAAGGAGAAAGGAAATTGCTCCCTTCGCATCCCAGCCCGGAGCTGGAGCCAGCACTCATAGGCTCAGAAGGTTTTTTCTCCCCCTATTTTAGTGATGTTTGTGTGGGTTTCAGTCCCTGGGGTGTCCTGCTGGGATTACCCAGCTCTTCCAGGTAATTAGGGACCCACCACTGCACCTTCGCATCCTTCAACTCCTGGTATTCACGGGATACAGTTCCAAGCAGAGGCAGCACCTTGTGCCCAGGGAAACCACAGTTTGGGGTGGAATTCAAACAAAAAGGCAACTCAGAAGTGCAGCAGCAGAGCGGCTGAGTGCTTGAAAGGCTCTGATGCAGCAGATGTGGTGCCCCTAAAAGACACAGGCTGTCTATAGCTCTGGCTTCCATCTAGCATCAAATCCCAGGCTGGAGCCGGGTCTGCTCAGCTTTTGGGGGTTTCAACCCCAAAATCCCTTTGGGATTTGGGGAGTAGCTGCTAGCAGCCCTGAGCTCAGCAGTGCTCTGCTGCACCCCTGTATGGGGGGCATGGTGGGTGTTTCCTGGCCTCCCCTCAGCATCATTCCTACCCACCCCAAACAACCGCAGCGCTGCATTGTCCTGCTTTCAAAAACGAATCAACTCCACTCCTCAGCGGAGCTGGCCTCTGCCGTGTCCCCCACACTGGAAATGCTGAGCATCACCTCGGGGATGTGCCCCATAGGAACAGCCCCATGGTGGTTTTCCCAGGAGAAAACCAGGAATGATGACAATGGCAAAGCTGAGCAGGCAGATGTGGGGTCTGAGGTCTGGAGAAGGCAGCAAGTGCTTGAGCTTGGTGGCTGACTACCTGTGGTCTTAAGGGCCTTTCCAACTCTATATTCCATTCCATTCCATTGACTGCTCAGCTTGCAAAGGACAGACCCCCCCATGGGGACAGGCAGGGTGGGATCTGCCCCAGCCCTGGCAAAGGCACAGTAACACTGAGCCAGGAAGTGAAGATAACGTCTCTGAGTCCTTCTGGTTACAGAAGTGGTGATGTTCCCTTGGGAAGAGAAGGGACGTGGCTGCAAAGAGGAGCTCAGGTTTCCGGGATGCACTGTTGTACACCCTGGGGTGTGTTCTATACCTTGTATATCCTCTGGCTTTAAAGCATTTCACGCACGTTTTTACCCCCAATGCACATTTTAGCAGCCCTAAAGTGAAGGGAGACGAAGCAGGAACATACAAGGTTAAAAGCTGGGTGCATGGATGGCTCCCATGGTGGGGTAGATGCTGCACCCCACCATCCCCTGCTGCCCCTCAGTTCCTCACCCCAGACACAACCCTGCTCCTAGAGACATGCACCCACCCATCCTGACGCACAATAGATGGGGACGCCACAGCTCAAGTTTGGGTTTAATGCCCAATGGGAGATGCTCCCATGGGCCAGAAGTAGCCCCCAAAGCACTGTCAACCTCCTGGGGGGCTGTGCAGCCACAGAATTGTCCCAGAAAGCTTTCAGAGGGGTCCAACAGCTCCTTGGTGCTGAGGGGGTCCCAGCGCCCAGGGCTGGGGAGCACAGGATGTGTAAAGATCAGCTCCAGATTCAGTTGGGTTCCAACAAAATTCCCACCTGCCACTCCATCCCCTTTCCAAGCGCTTGGAGAGCCCTGGCCGTCTTGGGATGGGGATCAGGACTCACAGGACCTCACTCCATCACTGCCACCGTGCTTTGGGGACCAGGGGGTTTAGCGAGGCGTTGAGCAAGTGAATGGGGAAATAGGGTTGCCAAGGAAACAAAGCAGCCAAAGTGATGGGTTTCTCTTTGTCAAGGCTGGAAAAATGCGGGGGAGAAGGGCAGCAGCGGCGGGAGGCTGGAAAACAGGGGGAGAATGCTTGGATTGGGATGGAAACCAGGGCTGCTCCCATGCCTGTGTGCTGGATTCTGCCCCTGCGGGCTGGCCATTGACCCAGGATGATCCTCCCTGCCTGCAGAGGCTGTGCAGGCACGGAGGGATCCAACATTTGCTGTTTGAAGCCATGGCACCTATGGGGCTGGTGGCTGGAGAGGGGACAGCAGGATCTCAGCCAGAGCCAAAATGCCACCAACCATCCCAGTCCGTGTCCTCCTCATAGAGCAGGTCAGAGCCTCAGCCCTAGGAACAGTCTCCAAGGGCCACCTGATCCTGTTTCTACCTCTAGAAACAGCTGTATGCCCCTTGCTGTGCCCCAGGGACAGATCCTGCATCCCCACCTGGAGCATCCTCCCTGGGGGGACCCTTACATAGATGGCAGAGGAGCCTCCAGGAGCACCCAGCTCTCCAGTTTGCCTTCTCTGGTCCCTTTCCTCCTTTGGGATTTCTCAGGGGAGCCGCAGGGTGTGCAGACCAAGAGTAAAACATGAACGATCACTTAATCCAACTGCTCTTCCATCCTCCTTCCATCAGAGCCCTTATCCCCCACCCATGGTCACCCATGGGCACTGTGAGCTCCCCTATGTCCCCATCACATCTCGCTACTGCTGGTGGTAAGGGAGGAGCTGGGTACCATGAGGCTCCATCCTGCACCTCTTGTAGCCAAAGGTTGTGCCTCCCAACCCCTTTCCCTTTTCCCAGGAATAAATCCTCCTGCTGGAGTTTCTGCCCTTCCATGGGATACAGGGCACAGCTCCAGCCTTAAGTAAAGGTCTTTGATCACCAGGTGGTGGTGGATGAGCATCAAGACTCTGTTATAGACCAAGCTGGAGGCTGGTGGATCCAAGCCATGTTCTGGAGCTGGCTGGGGGCTCTTGGAGGACTATGACTGAAGGGAGACACAGGTCCCAATGCCCTTCAGAAAGCAATCTGTGCCACAGAGACAGTTCACACCTTTATTGCTTTAGCTGGAGGGTTTTGCCCCACTCCTCTTGCCCCCCACATCCCTTCTTTCTTCCTCCTTTCAGTGCCCTTAATCTAGGATGGATTGTCCATGCGTCATAGAGCGCAGGAACATGGTGACATCCCACCAGCCTCCAGGCACCCTGCAACCACCCCATCTCCCTCTGTGTCCTCCCACTGTGGAGGAGGAAGATATTTGGGTTAAAACCTGGCCATTTCCCACTACTGTTTTCCCAGGACAGTGGCACAACCCCACATCCATAGGGAATATCCCTCCTGTCTGTAAACAGACCAGTCTCCCTTACTGAGGATGTGTCTGCTGGCAGTAGACTCCCAGCACACCCCAAGCAAAGGGATGAACCACTTGGATTCACCAGGGTCTTCCCAAGCAAACCCATCTGTTGCCAGAGCCCAGCTTCCTGGGGTGCAAGAAAACAGGGAGCTGGGGTGTAGGGACCGGAGCCACCGCATCACCTTCCTCCGCACCCCAATGTGGCTGTCACAGCATCCTTGTCTCACACTGCATCCCTCCAGCCCCATCGCCGGGTACCATCAGCAGAACTGCAGGAGAAGCAGAGGGTGAGCCCTCACCCAGCCCACTGGCACCGTTCGGGGGGGCTCTCACACACACCCCCGTAGGGATGGGAATGGGTTGAGGCACCCGGGGCCGGGTACAGACCTTCCAGCGGTTCCCACACTCGTTGCACAGCACAAACGTGGTCATGGGCTCGTCGGCGCTGCGTGTCTGCACCTAGGATGGATGGAGCAGGAGGTGGTCAGAGAGCCCCCCCTGCAGTCCCGATCCAGCTCTGGGGCAACAGCACAACAGCGACATGGAGCTGTTGAAGCCATGGAGATGGTGCGAGGGCTCAGCAGCTCCGCAGCTCTTGTGGAAGGTGTCCCTGTCCATGGCAGGGGGCTGGAACTGGATGAGCTTTAAGGTCCCTTCCAACCCAAACCATTCCAGGATGCTGTGATTCTATAAACAGGGTACTCGGAGAACAGTGGGGACCCCGGGGGCTTTGCAGGGCTCACCTGGTTGTATGTGCAGTTCTTCTTCTTGCACTTGCCGCACTGGAAGAGGTCAGTGACGGTGCCGCCTGTCTTGGCCATCTGGTGCTCCCGAATGGCCTCCTGGGTCATGGCATTCCGCAGCTCCTTGAGCTCATCGCTGGCCATCTCCTGCCACCAGCATCAGGTCAGTGCTGCTGCCTTGGACTTTGCAGCCCAGTCAGCACAGGGCGCAAGCTGTTGTGGTCCAGCACCCTCCCCATCCTCTCCAGGATCAGCACTGGTCCTGCTCTGTGCTTTGCTGAAGGGCTCATGTCCATCCAGATCACCCCATCCTCAATCTGAAACTGCTGCCCACATGTTCCCATGGCTCCCCATGGAGGGAGCTGCACTCCCACAAGCTGGATGAGGGGAACATCCTTCCATAAGGAATGGTGGCCCTCAGGTGTAATTGGTGGCACTCCACACTGCAATGGGCTAGGGGCTGCAGTGCCTCCTGCTTCCTCCCTGTGCCTGATGCTTCACAACCAGAACTAAGGTGGGGCAGGGAGATGCTGGGACAAGCATCACCAAGCCAAAACGCTGCCAGCCTTTGGGCACCAACAAAGCCTCCAAGAGCAGAGGCTGGGGAGGCAGCACAGATGTGGTCCATGAGATCCAGCCCCATGTCCCACCTCGGCCGTCATGCGGGCAATGAGGCTGGGCAGGATAGCCCCGCTCAGCACGTTCCTCCGCAGGCCGGGGTTCTTGGGATCCTTCAGGTTGCTGATCCTGCTCCGCACTCGGTTGCGATATTTCATGTCTGTGCTCTTCAGCTCCTGGAAGATATGTGGGGTGCGTCAAGGAACTGAGGTGTGAGGTGGAGGGATGCTCCCTGGGATACCACGTGGTGGGGTCTTCCCCTCCTTGGGCTTTGGAGGGTCGAGCATGGTTTGGGATGTGGAGAGGAAAAGAGCCACTTCGCCTTGCACCATCTGACAGCAACAGATGGGGTTGCACCAAAGAGAAGAGGAGGAGAAAGCACCATGGGGTTGGTCCTGGTCTTGGGAGCTGCCAGGAGACCCCCAAGCCTTGAGCTGGGGGAGAATGGAGGCGGCATTGAACCAGGGCTGGCAAGAAATATGGGCACCCACAGCAGGGTCAAAGAAGAAGCCTTGGCTGAGGGTGGGTTTTATTCCTCCAGGGATGAAGGCAGATCCCTGAACAGAGGGGTCTGGGGAATGCACTGGACCAGTGCAGGTGCCCAGGGGATGTTCCGCTCAGCATCATCCTCTAACCGGGCTCTGGGCTCCCTCTGCAGGCAACGGGGCCAGCAGAGCCCATCAGCTTGTCCCTGTCACCCTCTGTCCTGTCCCCAGCACCACTCTTGGGCCCAGTGTGTGGCCCCTGCCCCCGTAAAGGATATGGTCTTCGATCTCTGATGCCATCTTCTCACAGTTGACACCAAACTCCTTGTAGTCATCTAAAGGGCAGAGAGGCCAAGGGGTGACTGAGATGTGAAACCAGCCCCATCTCCCCATGCACCCCTGAAAGATCTCTCTTCTCCCTCTCCACTTGTCCCAGGCACTCATCTCTAAACAACCTATTTAAACCCATCTCAAATGTCACAAAGAACCCATCCCCTCATCCAACCCTTTACTGGAACCCTCCCAACCTCCTTTGCTTGCATTCTGGGGCTGAGCGCTGGTGCAGTTTGGGCCTTGCTTGTTACTGCAGGGCTGCTCCTCTTAGGGCTTCCCCATAGGAGAAACAGCCCTGGTCGGGCTCCAGCACCCCAAGCCCCACTCACCATCCATGCGGAGGGCGGCCGTCAGCATCTCGATGCACTTGTCCCGCACCGAGTCCCCTGTGAGGTGACAGGGGGCCAGGAGGCAGGGGCTGGGCGAGAAGGGGCTGCTGGGGGTCCGTGGGGTCTCTGCTTTGGCCTTGCTGCTGTTGGCTCTGCAGAGGAGGACAAGCAGCCCCCAGGGTCCTGGTGCAGCCCCCCAGGACCTGCACCATGGCACTGAGGTGGGGCCTCTCCTACCTTTCCTCCCTGCTGTCACTGGAGCTGCTCCGGGAGCCAGTGGGAGCTGGGGAAGGGCTGTTGCCCACAGAGGCTCTCCTGGGGGGAACGGGGGGGACGACACCAGAGAGGGGCACCCAATGACTATGAGTGCTCAGAAATCAAAGCAAGTCTCCCCAAGCGAGGATTTGTTCCCCAAAGGGAATGCCCCAGTGCCCATCAGGTCATCTCTACCCATCCATGGGCAAAGCACCCCCAAAGGGGATCCCCAAAGCATCCCAGGAATGCCCTCTCCTTACCTCTCCCCTGACAGCCTCTTCTGTGGGGAGGAAGAGGAGGAGGTGGCCGAGGTAGAGGACCTTGAGTCAGCAGAGTCTCTCCTGGCAGGACAAGCTCCATGTCAGAGGTGGCAAAACGGACTTGGTGAGGGGGACCAGACCCCATCCACAGCCCAGTGAGGGGTCCAGACCCCATTCTCATCCAGCCCAAGCACCCACCTCTCCTTCCTGCTGTCCAGAGGTGACTTCTTGGAGGATGCAGTGGGGCTCCGACCATCACTGGCCTTTCTTCAGAAGCCCAAAGGAAGGGAGAGATCCTCTGGTGAGCCCATTGCACACCGCATCCCAATCCCACCATTCCCAATCACAGCCTCCCCTGGGATGGCAGCGTCAGCGTGGCCTTCAGCACGTACCTCTCCAGGCTGGCATCAGCAGAACGGCCCTGAGGGGTGATGGCACAAGAGCTGGACTTGCTGGGCTTCCTGTGGACACAGAGAGCAAGGCAGGGTCAGAGGAGCCCCTTGCCCAGGGAACAAATAGTTCTAGAGATGGATAAGCCGACGCTAAGGAGTGAGCAGAGGGGTTTGCATCAGCCCCTCCAATGCTGGTGCCCCCCGCAGCGTCCAAGATCCTCACCTCTCCTTGTGCTTCTCCTTGTGCTTCTCTGCTGGGCTCTTGGGGTGCTTCACCCCTTCACTGGGGCAACTGGGGAAATCCAGCCCCTTCTCCTTCTTCTCCTTCTCCCCATCCGTGTCCTTCTCCTTCTTCGGGGTGGTGGAGGGCTCTGGAAGCAGGGTTTGGCTGTCACAAGCAGGGCCCAAAGCAGCACTGGGCACGTGGGGAGCTGCATCCCAGGCTGGGGGATGCTCAGCCTTTGGGAAGGCACGCACTGATTTACACTGCTCCATCCTGGAGTGGAAATGAGCCCTTGGAATGTCTCTCCAAGGATATATATGGATTTAGGGAAGGGGCTGGGGCTCGGGGGCTCACCCAGCAGCCGTTTCCAGTTCTTGATGAGAATCTTGGCCGAGGCCACCACCTCTCCATCCGAGCAGTGCTTCCGCACCGAGTTAACAGCCACCCCAATCCGCGTGGTCTGGGGACACGCAACAGGGATGCGTCCTTAGGGATGCGCTGCCCAGCATGGGAGGGATGGACAAACCCCAGCTCCATGGGGTGCCTCCCTGGCAGCAACTGCTGCGCCCCAACCCAGCCCCCCTCACCTGGAGCAGCTGGATGGTCATGGTGTAGTTGGTGAGGGACTTGAGCAGATCCAGAGCCCCTTCCTAGAGCGGGGAGAAGCCATGGGAGCTTCTTGAGGAGCAGGAGAGGAAGAGCGGCTGCATCGAGGCAGCCCGGACCCCTCTCCTCTCGCCAACATCCTACGGCCGCTCCATGTCCCCTCCAAAGCGCTGCTATTAAAGCCGCAATCCCAATTCCTGCCGCATGGGGTCATGCCTCCCAGCCGGGAAGGAGCAGCTTCCCGCAGTGCTCGGGAACCCCTTCCATAAGGGAACAGCCAGGGGACCCCCGGGGCTCCCCGCGGAGGGACACGCACAGCAAGGCCGCAGGGCTGAAGATAGCGATGAAGCTACGGTAATCCCCAGGGAAGCAGAACCCATTGGGTTCTAAGTGTTGGCTTCCCAACAGGCACCGGCTCCGCTCAGGACCTCGCACGGTGTCGGGGTAAAGGGCAAAGGAACAGTCAAATATTAACTCTAAGGGCTGGGCTCAGCTCCCGGCTCCCGCTGGCTCCCACAGGGCCGGATCCTGGCACACCAGCACCAAAGCCAGGGCCAGGAGCCATCTCTTGCGCCCCTCCTTTGCACGTTGCACACGCTCGTGCAATAGGAACCGGGTGTGTGTGCGGGGCTGGGGGGACCACGGCGCAGCGCCGGCCCCGGTTGGGTGCTGGTGGCTGGGCTGGGGGCCAAGCACCTGTCACCCACGGTCCCCTGGCACTGCGGAGGGCCCACATAGCCCCACGTGTGCCCCTGTGCGCCCCTATGTGTCTGCATGGCCCCCAATGCGCCTGCATGGCCCCCCATGTGCCCACATGTCCCTGTATGTGCCCCATGGTCCCCAATGTCCCTGCATGCCCCCAGATGTGCCCATGTTCCCCAATGTGCCACATGTCCCCCCGTGTACCCCTACGTCCCCAGGTACCAATGGGCAGTGGGGTGCAGGAGAGAGAAGCCCAGATTGGAGGCACCCTAAGCCCTGCTGTGGAGAACCTGGGGCAGCACAAACAGCACCCCATGGTGCTGGTGGGTGCTCAGCACCCCTTGGACCCACTCAGCTCACGCAATAGCAGCAGGGTGAAGAACACCCCACCCCCTATACCCTTTTCCTTCCTCCCCTGTCCTGCACCACACTGTAACATGCAAACACGCATGTACACGCATGCAAATATCCACATGCATATAAGCACACACGTGCGTGTGCCAAGGGCTTGGCCACCCTTACCGTGCTCTTCCTGGCCACCATCTTATCCAGTTTCTTGGCAATCCGGACCAGCTCCTCAGCAGGGCCCATGCTCACAGCTCACGGCTCCAGGGGGCAATCCCAAAGCAGAGCTGGGCAGTGCCAGCATCGGGGGATACAGGCAGGGACGGGAGAGGGAAGCGCGGTGGGAAGGAGCAAGGAGAAAAGGGAAAAAGAGAGGAAGGAGAAGGGAGAGAAAGCAGAAAGGAGGTGGGGCTGTCCCGGCCAGTCATCAACCCCTGCCAGGCAGGCAGAATAACACGGGGAAGGGCTAAATATAGCTGGGAATGACAGGCAGGGACATGAGGGCGGGAGGCGCAGGCTGGGGGGGCACCCAGGGGTGCCGGAGAGGACCCCCGGGTGCAGAACAGGGTTGGAGCCTGGCTCTTGAGCTCTTCTTTCAGAGGCAGCAGTGATTCGGTTCTGCTAGTTTAGAGGGTCGATTCTGAACTTCGCATTCCAGAGAGTGGAAATGCGGCAGGAGACTTCCAAAGCTCTCTGGAACTGTAGTAACAGGTTCCAGTCATGACAGATAGCTTGTGATCTGTATGTTTCTCCATTTAGATTAGGTATAAGGAAAAAGCTCTTCCTTGTGGGGGCAGAGGGACACTGGAATGGGCTGAACAGAGAAGGTTTGGATGCCCCATCCCTGGCAGTGCTCAAGGCCAGGATGGATGGGGCTTGGAACTGGATAAGCTTTAAGGTCCCTTCCACCCCACCCCATTCCATGGTTCTCTGCGGTGCTGGCAAGGAGGAGGCTAAGCCTGCACCAGGCTTTGCTCTGCAGAAGCCCCCCAGGAGCACCCATGGGGACAGCACAACCATAGGGTGAGCACCCCATGCAGGGAGGACACCCATGAGTGCCCAAACCCCACCCTGGTGCACCCATCCCCACACAAAGCAGTGCTCCCCCCACACTCAGCACCTCAAACCCATCACTGATGGGCACTGGGATGTCACAGAGACTCTGGTACCCATCTGGGAGGTGGCATCAGCATCAGGTAGGGTGGGGGCTGCCAGCCCCATGGCACGGGCTGTGCCCCTCAACGTGCAGCCAGGCCCTTACAAAACCCATGGGTTTATTAGAAACCAGAGACAGAAAACACGAACAAAACTGTTTGAGATGACGCATTTGACCCCAAAATGGGAATGAGGTGAGTTGGGGGGGAACAGCATTAGGTGGCTCCCAAAGGCACCAGCACGGGTGGGACATTGGTCCCAAACCAGCTGTAAAATCCCCTTGAAGAGCCCCCCCCAGGGTTGAGGTGGTGATCCAGCACCCACCCCAGGCACAGGATATGGGGCAGGAGCTCTACGGTGCCACTGACCCCCCCCAAAGCAGGGAATGGAATTGTGCTGCATCCTCAGAGCCCACCGGCCCCCCAAGGAGAGGCCAATAAAAGCCCTTTGCTATTTCTTGCTTATTCCAAAGGCTTCACAGTTGGGGTAGAGAAGAAAGATGGGGAGGACACAGCTGCTCCCCAGCCCTGCCCCCCACCCCCAAAAGCCCCCAAGCTGAGAAGGGGGGGTCCAGAGCTCCCCAGCAGAGAAGGCGCAGCTCCTCCATCCCCAAATCCATGCGGACAGAAGAAAGCCCCAGGGATGAACAGGGGCACACCAAGGGACCATCTCAGCCCATCAGTGCAGCGAGCGTGCCTGGTCTCTGCCCTACCCACAGGGCAGGCAGCAGCCCTTAAGCTCCCCACAGCTGCCATCCAGGGGTGGTATTCCCAATGGAAGGGGACTGGATGGGCCCCGGCTCTGCTGAGGACAGCGGGAGCTGCCTCAGGAGGGTGAAGGGGCTGTGGGCACCCATCAGTCCTGCAGGAGGTGCACGAAGCTGGCTGGAAACACTCCAGTGCGGGATCCATCGCCCTCGATGAAGCCAACCTGCGGGGTGCAGGGGGGGGTCAGACCATGGGAGCCCCAACTCTGAGACAGGGCTGAGCACTAAACCTGGACAAGAGAAGGCTCCTGAAGGGGAGACCTCAGAGCAGCACCAGTGCCTGAAGGGGCTGCGGGAAACCTGGAGAGGGGCTCTGAACAAGGAATAGGATGAGGGGGAAGGCTTTAACCCACCAGAGGGGAGGTTGAGTTTTAAGGCCCCTACCAACCCAACCCCATTCCATGATAGGATCTTGGGCAAGGGGAGAAGCTCTGGGGCAGATATCCCCATTCCCAGAGGGATTTAGAGAGGCGAAGCTGCGGTGATCCATCAGTGAGCACCCTCCTGTACCTCCTCCATCACCCACCCGCACCCCCGTGAACTCTCAACCTCCTCCCACTGGGGGGGGAATGGACCAGGATTGGGCCCCAGCATCCCTGGTGACCCTCACCCAGCTCTGCTCGTCCTCCTCCCGTGTCACCACGATCACCTCGCCCTTGGAGAAGGTCAGATCCCGCGCTTTGTCCCCCCTGCAGTCAGCCACTGCCTTCACCCGCTTCTGCCGCCCCTTTGCCTGCAGAGGAGGGGAGAAGGGGTCATAGACACCCCCCAAAGCCACCCCCCCATGGGGGTGCAGGGATGTGATACCCCGATGCATCCATCTTCCACCCCAGGAATGGGAAGTGGAAGGAGAAGGAAAGGGAAAGGGAAGAGGAATGGGAAGGATAAAGGGAAGGATGAAGGGAAGTCTGGGCATGCAGAGGGTGACCCCCCCCCCCACCAACACAGCCCCTCTGAGACATCGCCCCCCCACGCGTTGGCACCTACCGGAGCGAACCTCCTGGGCATGGGCACAGGGGGCACCTTGCTCCCATTGGGGTCCTCAGCAGGGCTCTGGGGGGACACGGCCTTGCCCCCCACGCCACTGATGCGCCGGTAGGAACGGGTGCTCTCGGAGCTGCTGGGGACAGCGGGGACGGTGTCACCCCTCTCTGATGCACCATCCCCTTCCTGCAGGGGCTCAGTGGGGCCACAGCCCCCTCAAGGGACCCGGATCCCAACATGCAGCCCCCGGGCTGCTGGTAGGGATGGGCCCCATCCTCCCTCCAACAAGCCCATTCCCACCACAACTTCCCAGAAGGGAGACTGATAACTCACAGGGGCTCTTGGTGTCACCCCACGTATCCCACATCACCTTCCCTAGGGACAACCCAGAACTTAGTCCTCTCCTGCATCCCAGAGCATCGATTCCCCTGGGGACTCCCGGTCCCCTTTGCTCCATGTCCCCTATGCCCACAGGAGAGTGCCTGGCACAGGATGAAGTCAATCCATGCAATGAGCCCCCCCAACCCCAACACTGGGATACAGGGGAATGTCCGTACCCAAACTTGACAGGGGGGATGTCAGGGGCTGTGGGGCTCAGCTCTGGCCCCCGCCGGGTGCTGCTCTCTGTCTCAGAGCGGGTCTCCCAATACGCTGCCCTTTGGCTCTCAGTGGGGCTGCGGGTGCCGGCGGGGCCAGTGGTGCCATCCAGGGCACCCCCACTGCTGGAGAAGTGGGGCTCCGACGCCTGCCAGGGCAGCTCGAGGCGCTCTATGGGACAACACAGATGGGGGGGACGACAGTAACCCATCGGGTGTCTGGGTGATGGACACCCCATGTGGGATCCCCCCACTCACCAGTGGGGCTGGGTTTGGGGCGGGCGCTGCCCCGCGTGGGGTTTTTGAGGGGCAGCGGGGGGGGGATCTCCTCGCTGTGGGCCCGGCGGGGCGCGGGACGCGAGGGCACCAGGATGCTCTCATAGGTCCTGTTGGTGATGTCCATCCCCGTGCAGCTCCAGCGGGCCTGGGGGCTGGTGGCCAGCGGCGAGGTGCCCTTGAAGGAGCGCTGCAGGGGGGTGACCTGGGGACAGGCACCCGGCTCTAGGGCTGCTCCACACCGGGGTCTGTCCCCCAGAGCCCCTGCTGGGGATGTGGGGTGTCCCATCCCCCCCATAACCCCACACGGGTACCTTCTCCTCCAGCTCATCCTCGCTGTCATAGGGGAACTCCTGGGCGGGCTCCCAGTCGTAATCCACGTGGATCTGCAGGGAGAGCTTCCCTGCTTGTGCCTGCTCCAGCTGCCAGATAACGAAGGGCAGGAGGGTGTCAGGATGGGGGGGGACAGGTCCCAGCAGCCCCCTGCCGCCACACTGGTGCTTCAGCCCCCCCGCTGAGCCTGAGCATCTTCCTCCTCATCCTCCCACCTACCAGCTCCTCACACTCAGTGTGCTTCAGCCTCCTCGCCACATCCAGCGCAGTCTCACCCGCTGCGTTTACTGCCAGAGGGACAAAAGGGGATGGGTCCCAATCACTGGAAAACCCCAAACCCCCCTCCCCATCCCAGCCCCGTACCCGTGGTGAAGGTGGCTTTGCCCTTGAGGAGCAGCTTGAGGCAGTTGGGCTGGTTGTAAAGCACGCTGTAGTGCAGAGCCGTGTTCCCGTCCTGTGTCACCCGGTCCAGCGTCCCCCTGCAAGCAACTCAAGGCTCGAGGGCACGCAAGCATCAGCCCCTGTGGTCCTGCATGGGAAGCGGGCAGGGGACGTACCCGTTCTGGATGATGAAGTCCACCAGAGGAAGAGATGACCTGTCAGCATGGCGCACGGCCATGTGCAGTGCCAGCTCGCCCAGGTCCTGCCAAGAGATGGAGGGGAGGGGTGAACCTGAGGATGCTCATCTCCCATGAGATGAAGAAGAGGTGGGCCCATGGATGCTCATCTCCCATGAATGGAGGAGAGTTGGACCCAAGGATGCTCATCTCCCATGAATGGAGGAGAGTTGGACC
>JAOEHY010025865.1:17628-29365 GCA_025447955.1 Psilopsiagon aurifrons
ATGAATGGAGGAGAGTTGGACCCAAGGATGCTCATCTCCCATGAATGGAGGAGAGTTGGACCCAAGGATGCTCATCTGCCTAAGGCCACCCCAGCAACCAAAGGCAAACCCAGAGCATGGGCACCCAAAGGGGGCAGCCCCATGTCTGCTGCCAGGCAGGGGGAGCAGAGCACTCACTTGGCCCTCAGGGCTGGCCAGCGGCTTGGCCAGATCCTGCCCCTCAGCAAAGGCCTGGAGCAGGGCCAGGAGGTCCCGGCCACGGATGGCTTCCCAGAGGCGATGGGGGTCCTCGGGCCCGCTCTTGTGCACGTAGCGGCGCTCCATGTACTTGGCCACGATGTATTCCTTGCGGGCAGCCCTGCGGGAACAGTGCTGTGGAGTGGGCTTGGATGGACAGGAGAGACCCTCCCCATCGGCTCTGCTGGCTCCTGCTCCCTCCTGAGCCCTCACGGTCCAAGCATGGTGCAGATCCCACCGAAACCCAGTGATGACACCATGGTCTCCCCCTTCTCCCATCCCAAGCTGTCTGAGAGCCAATGTGCAGCAGCGTGGACTGAGCACCATGCACTCCTCTTCCTCTTCCTCCTCCTCCTCCCAGCACACCCCGAGCCTCCTGGCCAGTGACCAACTCACATATCGCTGCTGGCCGAAGGCTTGGGGCAGTCCTGGCTGGGCAGTGTGGCCTCCATGATCTCATTGAAGCGGGTATTCCCGATGGTCACAGCCAGCTGCGGGCAGACAGGGACGGGGGAGATGAGCCCTCCTGGCCACGCTCATCTGCCGCGGCCAGATCCCATCTCCATCCTGGAGACAGAGGAAGGAACCCACTGCATCCACACAGGATCTTCCCGGAGCAGCATCTCCCCCAGGGATGATGCTCTTCCGCAGGAGGGGAAGTCCACCCAAGGGGCTGACAGCATTCCCCCCCTTAGCAAGGAGAGACCCCCCCCCTTGCAGAAAGCACCACAGTGGGGGCTGGAAACTGCTGCTGGGGAAACTGAGGCAAGTTTAGGAGCACTGGAGCAAACTGGGCACAGATGGGATGGGGGAGCAGGGATGGACTCTGCATCCCAGTAGGTCTGGGAGCCACAGAGGGTGATGGCAGCGTGTTGACACCAGATCATCTTGAGGTCCTTTCCAACCCAAATCCATCGTATGGCTCTATGATTCCCAGTGGCTCAGGGTGCAGCTTACCAGCAGCTCAGAGGTGCTGAGGACATCCAGGGTGAGAGACTGGATGCGGGAGTAATGCACGCCCAGCTCCCGATGGATGCCGGAGCACTCGATGCACGTCAGGATGCCCAGGTTGGTGGAGAGCCACGTAGGGTCTGTGGTGTTGAGGGGCTCAGCATCACCACCCAGCCCCTGGGATGCTACAAGCCAACCCACAGCCAGGGAGATGGGGGGACACCCCAAGCCCCAACCTACCCGGGGCTCCGCAGTCACAACACTGCTTGTTTCCAGGCATGTTCTTCACCTCGCTGATGACCACCTTGGTGAGCTCCTGCAGGCCACCATCCGTCCCACTGCCCGCTGCTGCCCCACCGCTGCTGGGGTCCCCCTTGAAGGCGTTGCTCAAGGCTTCATCCTTGCTGTTCTGCAGCACTGAGACCCACCTGGGCAGGAGGGAGCCGCAAGGAGGAGGATGGGGATGGTGAAGGAAG
Organism: Psilopsiagon aurifrons; assembly: GCA_025447955.1. Taxonomy (NCBI): domain Eukaryota; kingdom Metazoa; phylum Chordata; class Aves; order Psittaciformes; family Psittacidae; genus Psilopsiagon; species Psilopsiagon aurifrons. The sequence continues at coordinate 19,293 of JAOEHY010025865.1, forward strand.
AGCAGGATCAGGTGCTGGAAGGAGCGGGGATGGGCTGCGGCACTTACACAATGCACTCCTGCTCGTCCTCCGCTTGGAAGTGGTATGTCCGATTGTCTGCAGGGGTGGGGAAAGGGGAAGAAGATGAGGAGAGGGATTTGGGGGTGCCCAGGAGAGCAGGAAGGGGCTGCTTTAATGTAAGACTAAATCAAACTTAAGGAGGGGAGATTTAGGTCAGACATAGGAAAATTCTTCCCTGTGAGGGTGGTGGGACACTGGCACCCTGACACCGGACAGGGCTTGGAGCGACTGCCCGTGGCAGTGGGCTGGAGCTGGATGAGCTTTAACGCCCTTTCCAACCCAAAGCAGAGTGGGATGCTGTGATTCATTGCACATCACTCTCCCATCACCTTATCCTTCTTGCAATCTCTTTTTGCCTTGAGCTCACTCCATCTCTTTGCAGAAGTTGGGCCTTCCAGGGAGATGCCCAGAACCAGATGAAAAGGACAAAGGGCGGCAGAGGACCAGCCAGCGCTGGGAAAACCCAGGGACTGCCCATGGGCAATTCCCATCGGCAAGTGGGACACTCACGTGTCACCAGGTCAAAGCATTTCTTCTCCTCGGCGTGGGGCCGCACTTGGCAGGTCAGGAGGTTCAGCTTGACGGGGGGACGGTTGATCTGTGGGGTGTGAGGATGAAGGCAGGTTAGGAAGGGATCGGGAAGGGCTGGGATGTACAGCGTGGAGCGCATCCTTCCCATGGCAGCTCCGAGGGATGCTAATCCCTCTTGGGATAAGGAGGGTCAGACCCTCCCCAACCGTTTGCAGGAGAACAGGGCTTGGAGCAGTGAGGGTCAGGGCTGCAGCCCCCCCAGTGGCCCCTCACCGTGCTGTGGGAGATGGTCAGACAGCCGTACTTCACCCCACACTTCCTCTTCTGCCACACTTTGCGGATCCTGAGGAGGAGGAAGAGGAGTGAGAATGCACTGCATGGCCCTGATCACCCACATCCATCTGCCCCCCAGGCCACCTATGGACGCTCTCGTGAGGAACCCAGTAGCTTTCTGGACATGGGGTTCTGCTACTGGACTGGAGACCCATAGCCAAGGACACTGAGCCCACAGCACCAGCTACCCAGGAGAGCATCACAGAAGCACCAGAGCCTCCTGGGGGTCTTCAGATAAGAAACGGGCTGATGACACAAAACCACTGGCAGGGGAAGGCTCCCTGCACCACCTCCAAACCTCCTCCTTTCCAACCCCTGGGTTCTCCTCCAGCCTGGGCAAATATCCCATTCTCCAAGCACTGAGGGGTGCTTAAGGCCAGATGGGAACAATTGCACCTGAAGACCCATCTAACAGCAACCAAAAACCTCACAGTTCTACCTCAGGGGGCCCCTCATGAGCATGGAGCAATCCCAGCCCACAGCAATACAAGGATAGAGCCAGAAGCTCTCTGGGCACCATCCTCACCCATCACTCTTCTTGTACAGAAACCCCGACTTCTCTGTCCCATACTGCTTGTTCCCTTGGTGCTGGTGGATGCTGTAGCCACCGCCAGAGTTCTTCCTGCTCAGGTTTTCCTGGGAAAAGGCAGTTAAAAAGCAAAGTGAGGAGCGCAGAGGTGGCTGCTGCCACCTCATCATTATGCGGATGCAGTGGTCCCCACCCCCTCCCAGCTTTGGAGCATCTCCCACATCTCCTGCCCTGCTGCTCCCTCAGATGTCCCCATTGGTCCCCTCCTTCCCTTGCTGCTTCCCATCCACCCAGCACCATTCCGGCTCCCCGCTGCCCATCCCGGGATCTCACCTCCTTGTTGTCCAGCTGCAGGATGCTGCGGAGGGAATCGCGGGTCTGCGTGAGCTGCTTCACCTCCTCCTCCTGTGCTTGGTGGAGCTGGGAAGGGAGGCGGCTGATGCTCACTGCTGCACTGATTGCGGGCGGCCTCAGCCGCTGCCCTCACTGCTGCATTGATTGCAGGCGGCCTCAGCAGCCTGGGGGGGGACATGTGGAGACGTACCGCATGGAGGGACACAGCAAGCTTCTCAATGAAGGGGTAGAGGTTCTGGGCAGCTTTCCAGCCGTCTTGGAAGAAACTGGGCATTTGTCCCATGGGATTGAGATGCAGATGGGGAGATGGGAGGGGAAGAAAGAGGATCTTTGAGAGGAGAGACAGCATGGCCCGAGACCATAGCAACACACACACCCCAAGGAAGCTTTACCCCTACTGGGACCCCAATCTCAGCCCATGGGATCTGGATACCCCAAGTATGTGGGGTGTTTGGCATGCAGGATTGGCCTCTGGTGCAATGCAATCTCTGGGTCACAGCCCCACACATAGCCAATGGGACTGCTCCCTCCCTTGCCTCAGTTTCCCCACTCGAGAGTAGGAGGTGATGACATGGCACCCACACGCTGCTATTCCAGCCTCACGGAGCAACGGGAGAAGACAAGTGGATGTTAATCCTCATTCCAAACACCCTCACTATTAGCCCCTGGCTAACAGCAGAGCCACTCAGCTGAACTCATCCCCGGAAATCCATCCAGAAACCAAATCATCGGCTATACCCTGAGCCAACCCCTTTCCCGCATCCCCCATGGCCACGTTTACAGCTCCTCAAGCCAACAACGCACGTTTCAACTCCCCATCATTGGGCACAAGTGGAGAGCGATGGGCTCTTCACCAACAGCTTGATGGAGCTGGGATGGGAGAAGGTCCCACACCCTCATGGGGTGACCCAAGCAGCACCTACTTGTGTTGAGCATGGAAAAACTTGATGAGGCTCTGCAGGAAATCTGGTCCCTGCTTCATCTGGGACTCGCTGGCTTTCAGCAGGTACTGCAGGAGGAGGGGATGCTCGGTGAGGTGATGGAGACAAGACTGGAAGCATCCCAGAGCAGAGAGGATGCTCACCCTGGCCCCTGCCTCCCCCTTCCCAGTGCAGGGAGGAGCATTAAGACACTGTCTGGGGACCACCCTCAATAAAACCTGGCTCTGGAAGTCCTCCAAGCCCTGAGCAGTTCAAGGACCAAAGGCAGGCGCCCAGGGCTCCCAGCCAAGCATTCCTGGCCCATCATTCCATGCTTCTGGAGTTAATAAATAACCCAGACCCGAGGCAGCTCATGAAGGGAAAATGAACTGGTTTTGAAGACATGACCCCTTGGCTCCAAACAAACCCAGCACCTGCAGCACATCAACGCTGGAGCTTTGTGATCCGCATGGAGCTGTCCCATGGGATAGGGAATTTCAGCTTCGTGCATCCAACCCATCCATCAGCTGCAGGCAGGAAAGACCCAGAGCCTTGCTCACCCAGAGCAAAGTAAGGGAGGGGAAGAGATTTTCTCCCTTGGAGCTCCAATCCAGCCGGCACAGCTGCTGGATCGGATGCTTTCCAGTGGGAAGCAAGGGGAGGGGAAGGCAGCTCCAAGGGCCTTCCATGGTGGGGAAGCACTGCAGTGGGATAAAGCCTTGGGGATGGAGCCTCCTGGTACCCCAGTCTGAAAGGGTGGTTGAATGGCTCCACACAAGCTGGAGATGCAAAGCCAACCATGGGACTTCCAGCTGGCTGAGCCTCACAAAGTGATGCTCCCAGCACTGCCTGGATCCGGATTCAACTCCGTACATACATCCCCATGCCCTGGGGGCACAAGATGGCCCACGATGAGGAGATGCAACCATTCCCATGATGGGAATGGCATCACACCCCACCATTGCCAGGCAAGCAGCAGCTCCCATGCATCCTGGCACACACACCCCCGTGCCAGTGCTGCCGGCAGCGGTCCCTCCCCAGCCGGGATGCAGCTCCCGTTGTTCCCAAGCACTGTTGTGTGTTTCACAGTGGTGCTATTCAAGGCAGTGACTCATCTGGCTGGGTCCCAGCTCCCTGGTCCCGCTGCGCTGCGGCGGGTGCAGCATCCTCCCTGCGCCCTTTTGCCAGGATGAGGGACATGGGGCTGCAGGCTCTGATCCTGCTGCCTGATCCTCAGGGATGTGGCAGACCCCTTGGGACAAGTCACTGGGGACTTGTCCCCTACTCTCAAGGTGCTTATGAGGTTGCTGGAGTCCCCCTTCACTGGTGGGGCTGACAATAGGTCTCCAGCCTTCACTTACTCCTATCTCAGCTGAGAATGGACTCCCGATATCATGGGGGATGTGGGGCCACTCATGAGCCCCCCTAACCCAAACCCAAGAGCTTCTTGAAGTGGTTTTGAGAATAGGGTCAAACCACAAAGCCAATTTCTGGGTGTGACCCAAAAAGCTCACTTTTTGCCCCAAATGCCAGCCTGTGGGAGGATGCAGGTGGCACCCCGGGTACCTTGCTGCAGCGGAACCAGTGGGTACCGTTCACAGCCACATCCCAGAGACCCCAACTTGAGGATGGGGACCCTGGGACCATGCAGGGATGGGACGGGAACAGCAGAGGGTCCCACACAGCACCCTATGGGGCTGCTTTAGTGGTGGGAACACAATGAGGCTCTGATGTCCCCATCCTGGCACTGCCCCTACCTCGCACATGTGGAGCTGGAAGAGCCGCCGCTCCTTCTGCATGTCCTCAGCCACCTCGGCTGCGGACGGCTCCGGGTGGATGACCCCGGCCAAGCGGGCTCGTTCCTTCTCCTTCTCCATCTTCCCCCTGTGGACAGCACAGAGCAGGTCAGGGCCATCTCAAGGGGTGTGGCTGCAATGGGAATGGCATCAGGACAAACATCTGCAGCCCCTCTATATTGGGAAAGGCTGGATCAGAGCCGTCCTGATGGCAAACAGACACCAAGCACTGCAGCCCTCAGGACAAAACACCTTTGTGCAGAGCAGGATTAGGAGGATTGTGCCTGAGGCAATGGGTTCCTTACACTTTGGTCTCATAATCCTTCCAAGCTTTTTCAATCTGCTTCTTGGAGTCCTGTGGGAAAACGGAAGAGGGGATGGCAAGCATCAGGAAAGGCGAAAGCTGGTGGCACCAAAGCAGCCGAAGGCTTTGCTCTCCATCACTGCGCCCTGCCCTGCTCCTTGTCCCCATCTCTTGCTCTTGTCATTCCCAACCTCATTCCACTATTCCCTGGGTACAGGTCCCTTCTTCTGGCCAGGGATGTGATCCAAGCCCACAGCAGGGCTCTCGCTGCAATAGGGGGACAGCACTGGAGGGGACTCACCAGGCGCCCGTCCTTCAGCTGCCCCTTCAGCAGGCTGTCCAGGGGGAAGGAGACGATGTTATTCAGGTTCTGTACCTGTGAGGAGTAGAGATGGGGTCACCCCATAGGGTCCCCACCTAAGGGCAGGCGGAGGAGCCAGAGCCCTGCATCCCCCACATCCCTCCCAGTGCTGGGACCTCCATGGCTGCCCTGCAAAGGGTTAAAGAGGCTGGAAGCAGGGCTGGATCGGGATGCAGGCACCGGGCAGGCTGGGGCTTGCTGGAGCTGGCTGCAAGATGTCTGACTTGGGGCCCTTCCCACAAACCACATCAGCACCACGGCTGCCAAAAGCAGAGCTCTTCCCCTCCATCTACACCCTGTCCCTGTCCCCTTCCTCACAGTGCAGCACCCACAGATGCCACCAACCCCTCCATGGCCCCTCCATGGCCCCCCACCCCTGCCAAGGAAACCCTTTCCTGGGGTCTGGGGACAGCAATGCAGCCACTTCTGATGGATCCAGGGGGAAACCTGGCTTCTGGATCCAGACACATAACCCTGCTGCGGGGGGAGAACAGCAGCAGCGGGGGGGCCGGGAACTGGTCTGGCTCCTCCATCAGGATGGATCCCACAGATCCCCATGGAGCACAGGGATCCGGCCAGGCTGGGATAGCCTGGGATGGGGAAGGGGAGGAGCGGGGAGGCCTGGAATGGGTAACAGCGAGAAGATGCAGGGATCTGAAGGGGAAGGGCAGCAGACCTAAAACTCCTTCTGCAGAACCAAAAACACCCATTGGAAAGGGGACATGAAAGGGACCAGAGAGGGGACCAGGACATGGAAACACCCCCCAGGGCTTTGCATAGACCCGGAACCCACTTCTCCAGCAGAGCCATTCCTGAGGTGGGGAATGCGCTGCCAGCTCGGCTCTGCAAGCTCAGCCTGGCTTTGATTTACTTCTTGGCAAGCGAGATCAAGAGATGCAATTGATGTGAGGGGGAAAAACCAGGAAGAAAAGGGGGGGGAAGAGAGAAAAGAGCAACTCCAAGCGTTCAGCGAATCCCAGCGGAGCTGGGAATGAGCTGTCAATGCAGCAAGAGGCGCATTGGATGGGGTGGAAGCAGGAGGAGTGCGTTCCCGAGGCCGGGATGGGGATTGCTGGGTCAGGGCAGCTGAATTGGGAGGGCTGAGGTCACGTTCCCAACTCCAGATGGATTTGTTGGCAGTAGCTGGATGCAGAGAGCACCCTGAGCGCAGCAGAGGACGTGGAGCAGCTCACCAGGTTCTTGAAGAGCGCGGTGACCTCGCGGGTGAACACGGCCAGGTTGAGGAAGCCGGTGGAGAGCTCATGGTTGTTCTGGGAGAGGTGGTTGTTCCCGAAGCTCTCCAGGGCCTCGCTGTACTGTTCCTCATTCTCCACATGGGCTGCATGGGGAGACACCAGAGAGGAACATGGTGACCCTGTGGCATCACATGGAGAGCATTACCGAACCATGTCCCACCAGCATCCATCTCCCCATCTCTTCACAGCAGGACAGCAGTGCTCTGCCCTAAAGAACCTCCCTTTGAGTGCTCCATTTCCCGTTTTTACATCTTTTTGAGACAGTTTTTGGCACCTTATAACATTGAGAGGTTACAAGCACCCACATCCCACCTACGGCCACCCTGCTGCATCACCCCATGATGCAGTGTTGGATGCAGGATGAGACCCATCACAGAGCCCAGAAGTTCAGGGATGCCCATCCCCTCCCAAAGCACGACTCACTGAGCCCGGAGATGTGAATGGCTTTCACATATTTCCTGATCCTCTGAAGCACAGCTTGGTCCCCATCCAGGCTCTGCGGAGAAGGAAAACAAGCGGAGCTCAGGAGCCCTGCCAAGCACAGCCAGCGCTCGGCCCCACTGCTCCTGCTCTGCCATGCAGATGTGTGGGGCAACAGCCAAGCTTGTGGTGTGCAAGAGGAGCCGGAGGCATCCCTGCGACACCCAGGATGCCCATGGCTCTGGCTGCCCCAGAGGTGGGCCAGAGCGAGATGTAAGGGGTGAGAGGCTTGGCCAGCACGCCCAGCACCCCTCTGGATCCCAGAATCCATGGGAAACGCCCCCCTGGCTCTCGCAGGGGCTGTTCCAACCAAGGAAGGGATGAAGCATCACACAGCATGACTAAACCAGCCCGTGGCCATGTGTCCCTATGGTCAGTGAGAGCACTGGGGGGTGTCCAGCTCGCCACAGAGGTCCATGGGAGAGCCAAACCCAGGACCTACTGGTGCCCAACGGGGACCTAAAGCACATAAACCCCACAACTTGGGGGGTTTCTACACCGCTCATGCTCACTCCATCCCTCCCTACCCCTCTTTGCCCCCACCAAGCACCAGGGCAAACTGAACCCCAATGCCAACCCAATGCCAACCCAGGGCCAACCCGGCCACTGTTGCTGCCTGCAGAGCATCCAGCAAGGGTTAAGGAGCACCGGCCCCAGCCATAGGAAAGGGTTAAGGGCGTCTTGGCTGCAGGTACCAGAGGCATGATAACAGGCTGGAAATATTTAGAGGGCGTGAACACAAAGAAGGGCAGGGATGAAAACACGGAGGAGCTGCAATAAAGAGGCTTCTCTCACTCCTGCTCTCAAGGCTGAAGGGCTTGGAGCTGATGTCAAGGCTGATTTCCTGACAGCGGGGTCAGCCTGGCCCCGGAGCCACTCTCCAAGGCCCTCCTGGTTGGATGGGATGCTGCAAGAGGAGCTCTGGCCTGGATGAGCCGGCTGGGAGGGGACTGGAGCTGAGGCAGGATCATCTACAATGCAATGCATCTGCAGTAGCAAGGATACTGGAGTGCCCCAAAGCCTCCCAAATCCAGGCAGGACAGGCTCTCTGGAGCACCCCATGACTTGGGAGGGAAGCCAAGGCTAGGTTTGGAAACCTGTCGTAGCCTCAGGAAGGGGAAACTGAGGCAGCTCTGGATGCATCACTGTGCAAGTGGGGGGAAGAAGCTGCTCCAAGTGTCCAGGACAGTGTAGCACAAGGCTGAATGGGGCCAGTGCAGAGCAGAGATTACGGATGCTCTGGGGAAGGACATAGCAGCTTTTGGGGAGGGGTCCACGAGTCAAGCAGTGGGGACAGGGCAGGCAGAGCCCGGCACCGGGGTGGGAAATGCAGAGGAAATCACTGCACTGCTCTGGGCATCGCTGGTCCCTGATGTGCAGAGATAGATGTGGCGGATATGGGCTTCAGGAGCACCAGAACAACCCTACCACAGCACCCATCATCCTCAGACCCAGGCAGGGATGAGGGCTCCTGGTCTGGGGAAGCTGAGGACATCGGCACAGCAGGATGCAAGCCTGAGGGATTCCCAGTGGGGATGGAGGAAGGGACGGATCCACACTTGCACCACAGCCCCACTGGGATGTTCAATGGGGCCATTCTTCTGCCTTCCCCCCCCCACTACCGGCTGGTGCTGCCCAGTGAAGGAGCCTCTGTGGGTGCCAGGGACCAGGATGACCGCTCTATGGGGCTGGGAGCGGGATGCAGCAGAGGATGGTGTGGGGCTGGGATTCCTCTGCTTGGATTTCCCACTTCCCCTCATGCTGGAGCATCAGGACACCAAGGGCCTGGCAGAGCTTTGGCCCCCACAAGAGTTCCCACAACCTCCAGTGGGAGGGGGAACTCAGTCCCATATCCCCCCATGGCACACTCACAACTCCCAGCTCTCAGCCATGCTTACTGGAGCTCTACTGAGCAAACCCCACAGAGATCTCTGCTACTCCAGGGGGATGCCTCTGCTCCTGCCCCCATCCCTATATCCCCCTTCAGCTCCGGAGCAGCCAAATGAAATCCCTGCTGCTTCCTCCTGGCTGGAGCTGCCTTCCCCATTCCTGTCCGAGAGAAAGATCCAACACATGCTGATAGGGACCAGGATGCTCCATGGTGCATCCCCACTCTTCCAGGCCTTGGGATGCTCATCCCGCTGCCCCCCGGGGGATCCCGGCACCTGGGGCCCTGCAATCCCCACCACCCTGGCTCCCCTTCAAAGCCATTCCTGCGCTAAGAGAAGTTGGCAAAAGCCATGGGACCAGCTGGAAACCGCCTTTATTCCAGGCGGGAGAAAGGGGATGAAGGCACCCCCACCACCTCCTCCCTGCCCGCAAATGCAGCCGGGCTTTATGGGGGAAGGGGGAATGAAAATGGCTTTAACAGCGTGGGGGAGACTCCATGGACACAGCAGCACATCAGGGCTGGCTCCACGACCTCCGTAGCAGATGGGAGCCATGGGGCCGATGCTCTGCCCAGCCCCAGGTGGAAGCCCTGGCCACGGGAGGGGATGCCCTGAACGGGGCAGGGGGATGTTCTGGGGGTACAGAAGGGGACCCGGAGCTGGAAATTCACCCTTTACAGGAGGTTGAAAGAAGAGTTTTACCCATTTCTGCAGCCTTTGGACTCAGAAAAGCACCCGCTGGGGCAGCTCAGGGAATGCAACCGGCCCGAGGGTCCCACTTACTTTAGGGTGCCTAAACCACCCATTTTAGGGTACCCAAAACAGCGACTTTAGGGTGCCCAAAACACCGACTTTAGGGTGCCCCAAACACCGACTTTAAGGTAGCCAAACCACTCATTTTAGAGTACCCAAAACAGCGACTTTAGGGTGCCCAAAACACCGACTTTAGGGTGCCCACCGGCCAAACAGGGGGGGGTCTCAGGCTGAAGGGACCCCGATAAACCCAAGTCCAAGGAATGAAGGAGCCCCGCGGGTGCGGGACCGGTGCTGCGGGGGGTCGGGGGGTGTATGCTGAGGCGGGGACCCCCCATACCCCACTCACCTCTTCCAGAGCCCCCACCGCCCCCCGGCATTTGTGCATCTTGGGGGCGAAGGCGGCCGCTGCCGGGGAGCTCAGGTCCTCGCCGGTCACCGCCAGGAACTCGGCCACGCTGAGCTGCTCGGGCATGGTGCGGCAGGGACCGGGGCTGGGGGGGCTCC
>JAOEHY010025867.1:0-17413 GCA_025447955.1 Psilopsiagon aurifrons
CATGTCCTTTTTATGTTGAGGACACCAGAACTGCACACAATACTCCAAGTGAGGTCTCACGAGAGCAGAGTAGAGGGCCAGGATCACCTTCCTCGACCTGCTGGTCACGCTGCTTTTGATGCAGCCCTGGATACAGTTTGCTTTCTGGGGTGCGAGCACGCACTGCCAGTTCATGTTCATTTTTTCCTCAACCAACACCCCCAAGTCGTTCTCCACAGGGCTGCTCCCAGTCTCTTCTCTCCCCAGCCTGTAGCTGTGCCTGGGATTGCTCAGACCCAGGTGTAGGACCTTGCACTTGGCATGGTTAAACTTCATAAGGTTGGCATCAGCCCACCTCACAAGCATGTCAAGGTCCCATTGGATGGCATTCCTTCCCTCCAGCGTGTCAACTGAACCACCCAGCTTGGTGTCACCGGCAAACTTGCTAAGGGCACACTCAATCCCACTGTCCATGTCACCAACAAAGATGTTTAAACAAGACCGATCCCAACACCGATCCCTGAGGGACACCACTCATCACTGGTCTCCACCTGGGCACTGAGCCATTAAGCTGGACACTGATCCACAACTCTTTGCGTGCAGCCATCCAGCCAATTCTTTATCCACCGAGTGGTCCACCTATCAAATTGGTGTCTCTCCAATTTAGAGACAAGGATGTCATGTGAGACAGTGTCAAATGCTTTGCACAAGTCCAGGTAGATGACGCTAACAGCTCTACCCCTGTCCATCAGTTCCGTAGCCCCATCATAGAAGTCCACCAAATTGGTCAGGCAGGATTTCCCCTTAGTGAAGCCATGCTGGCCCTCACCAAGCACCTTATTGTTTTTCATGTGCCTCAGCGTGCCTTCCAGGAGAGTCTGCTCCAAGATTTTGCCAGGCACAGAGGTGAGGCTGACTGCTCTGTAGTTCCCCATCTCATCCATTTTCCTCACATGTCACTTAGAATTACTTACTACCTGAATTGGTATGACAACGATATATAAATATTTTTAAGGCATTCTAGTTTGCTGAACTATGATGGTTAGAAATGAGGAAATCAGAATTAACTTTATATTTCATTGCCTTATTCATAATGTTTTTGTTTGATATGTGGGTAATAGACAAGCAAATCACCTAAAGAATGAATTCTGCAAGCATGAAAATACATTTCCATAATTGCCTTGGCAGGAAGCCCATGTGTTCTCGTGGCGGAGCTGTGAATACTCAATGGGATGAAGGAGCTCCTTGCTCAGCAGTGGTGCACCATCTGAGGGAACACATGGCTCTTTACTTCTGCTGTGAAAACAAGTCTGTGCTAGAAAAAAAGTTAAACTATCCTTTTTGATCTGTATGTTCCATTATCTTGACTTGTCCAGTGTCTTTAGAAAATGAAGAGAATAAGGGGAATTCAATAGGGGAAAAGACCTGTCCTGTATAGCTGGGAATAAAACTTTGTTTCTGTTAGAAACAGCTAACCTTTGTGGTCCAGATTCTGTGCAGAGTGGATGTCTGGCAGACAGGTGGATAGATGTGCTTTTGGTCTATGTGCAGACACAAAACAAGTACTTCTCTTCCATACATTTTTAACTAGCAGCGGTGCAGTCTGTCAGTGTGTCCATGTTGGGCTGCTGCTCTCAAGAGCTCATGCAGGAAAATTTTCCAAGTCACACCAGCCTCTGCTGAAGTTTGCTTGTGTAAATAGGAGTCTTCTGTAGGGGTTTCTTGGGGCTTGTCCTTTCCCGCTAATAGTTTCATTAAGAAGAGGAACAAAATTACCATTTTTAAGTAGCTTGGAATTCTTTTTTTTCAAAGGCATAGTTACAGGATCATAGAATAGTTAGGGTTGGAAAGGACCTTAAGATCATCTAGTTCCAGCCCCCCTGCCATGGGAAGGGACACCTCACACTAAACCATATCACCCAAGGCTATGTCCAACCTGGCCTTGAATACCGCCAGTGATGGAGAATTCACAACTTCCCTGGGCAACCCATTCCAGTGCCTCACCACCCTTACACTAAAGAATTTCTTCCTCATATCCAATCTAAGCTTCCTCTGTTTCAGTTTGAACCCGTTATCCGTTGTCCTCTCACTACAGTCCTAATGAAGAGTCCCTCCCCAGCATCCATGTAGGCCCCCTTCAGATACTGGAAGGCTGCTATGAGGCCTCCACACAGCCTTCTCTTCTCCAGGCTCAACAGCCCCAACTTTCTCATCCTATCTTCATACGGGAGGTGCTCCACTCCCCTGATCATCCTCATGGCCCTCCTTTGGACTTGTTCCAGCAGTTGCATGTCCTTTTTATGTTGCGGACACCAGAACTGTACCCAATATTCCAAGTGAGGTCTCAGGAGAGCAGAGAGACAGGATCACCTCCCTTGACCTGCTGGTCACACTCCTTTTGATGCAGCGGTTGGCTTTCTGGGCTGCAAATGCACACTGCCGCCTCATGTTCAGTTTCTCATCGACCAACACCCCCAAGTCCTTCTCCTCAGGGCTGCTCTGAATCTCTTCTCCACCCAACCTGTGGCTGTGCCTGGGACTGCTCCGATCCGGGTGTGGGTCCTTGCACTTGTCATGGTTAAACTTCATCAGGTTGGCATCAGTCCACCTCACAAGCATGTCAAGGTCCCTCTGGATGGCATTCCTTCCCTCCAGCGTGTCAACTGAACCACCCAGCTTGGTGTCATTGGCAAACTTGCTGAGGGCGCATTCAATCCCACTGTCCATGTCACCCGCAAAGATTGGCTTTGCATCAGTACTGCCTATATTTCACCATTTTTCAGAGAATTTCTCATATCAAGTATTTAAATGACATTTATACTTTTGTTTTCTGTGAAAATAGAACAGTTTTCAGGTTTGCATTCAATTTAAAGAGAGTATTGCAGTAAATTGCTACATGTTCCATAGAAACAGAAGACATGACAAATATAGCAAACTCCATGTGGGATCTTCCCTTGATATGAAGGAAGTAAGTTGTCCAAGGTAGGCCCATTCTCAGTATACCAGTAATTTTACTAATCTTTTAACACAATTGCAGCTTAAATGGCTTCAAAGAGTCAATACTATAGGCCTGATAGCCTATGGTCACCACACGCAGTGCAGATACAAAAAAGTTCTTGTGTAAGAGGCAATGATGTGGTCAGAATAATGACATTTATTGCAGATTGACCATTACAAATGTAACTTTATGCCATCTGGGAAAATATTTTCAATTACTGGCTACATATGTATTTGTTTGTTTATTCTTAACTAAGCAAGATACAGGAAGGATGAAAAAACTTAATTGTGTTTGGGTTTTAATGTTAAATTTAAAGTTCAGGAATTTTCACTGGAATACAGGCTTTACAAGAGTTTTTAACTTCTGGGAAAGCAAAACAACTATTTTTAACCTTCATTTTTTTATATTAGTGTGTTAGCAGTCATCTTTGATGTGACATTCTAACTTCTCACAGATTTGATACAGAGAAAATATCTTACTAAATGTTTCAAGAGTTGATAGGAACCTTGGCAAAAGGCCCATGTCTTGATCACTGGAGAGCTTTCAGATTTTGTTTTTTCCAACAGCATTAATCTTTGATAGAAATGTGTCGATTGCAAGGTTTTATTATGTCACGCTGTCTACAAGGAATCTGTTTTCAGAATGACCTCAACTTTGGTATGAAGTCCATCAAATGTAATTTGGTGTCAGTCCTGAAGCCATGTGGCTGCTGTTCCCCATTATTAGTTGTTTCTTGTCATTTATAGTGGTTATAACATTGCTGGCTAGAAGTCCATTTTCATCATAGGGAGCGTGTTTTGTCCATTTTCTTCACAGGGAGCGTGCGTGTTAAAACATGCCAATGGTAGCACCTGGGTTACTCCAAAAAGTGGACGCGTCTCAGTTGTTTTTCACTTACCTGAAGGCTGAAAGAAAAAATGAAATATTTGAAGGCTGGAGCTAAAAGATAAGTTTCATTAGCTGGTGCTGCTGTCATGGGGAAGGTCAGCATGTGCATATGAAATATTGCTCAGGAGAAGCATCCATGCAGGCTTAGCTGTAGCATCGCAAGGACGCAAGAATATAGAGGTTCAGTTGCATGCTGACTGCATACATGACTTGCTGCAGCCCCCTGACTTACCCAGCTAGGACTCTGAGGAGTTGCCACTTTCTAGGGAGCAAGCGGCCAGGAAGCCTGTGCATTTTCCCCTCTGTTCACAGCTTCCAAATGTGTACAGTGTTGCATATTTTTACCTTGAGACTAACTGCATTTATTGTTCTCTCCCCTCTCCTTTTTCTCTTGCATAGCTCAATAAGCAGCAGCTGCAGATACTGAAGGAGCGTTTCCAGGCCTTTTTGAATGGGGAGACTCAAATTGTAGCAGATGAAGCATTTTGCAATGCTGTCCGAAGTTACTATGAGGTAAGTTATGTGCTTTGTTTTCTGTATTATTTAAGAAGTTCATAGGATCTCCTTCCAGATACAAGGAAAGGCATTTTAAGTTTCAAAGGCTAAGAACTTCCAGACCACCTAGAAACAGCTTCCTCCTACTCCACTTTGCTTTTTTAAAAGTTGAAATCCACTGCCTTGGCACAAGAGATAAAATGAACTGGAAAATATCCACGCTTTTTGAAGAAGAGAAAAAAGAAAGACAAAACAGAAAAACCCTGGTGCTAAAAATCTTTCTGGCAGCATTTGATACAACTAGGCACTGCTATCTTTATCTCCATATGTCTAAGATACCTCTTTTAATCAGCGCTTCGGTTGTAGGTTTCCATCTTGAGAAATGTGTTCTGATTTTTTAGTTACCATGCAGAGTTTTTTTGGAGAGGAACTGCCTGTTCCCTTCCCAAAGAAGAGAAGCTTTCCATGCAGCTGGGCCAGCTCTCAAATTCTGCTATGACCTCCCAGGCTTGCTCATTGCCTACAGGCAGCAGTGCAGATCTTTAGATGTGTCTTTAATTGTTTAAAGCCCAGGTCCCGTTCCCAAGTAAGAGGACAGTTCGCTGTCTTTTTTGTAACATCAGCAGCATATGGCTGGAGAATTTGTTTCTTGCTCTTAGCAAGTGGTACTGCAGATTCATTTTGTCTCATCTAACTTCAGACTTGCTTGGTCAGTCATAAGGGTTGTGTGTTAAACTGCATTTCTTTCGTAGGATCCTCTCTGTACTTCACTCTACCACATTTTTTCTTCTTTTTTTTCCTCAGAATTTTTAGCCTTATTTTTTTATATATTATTTGTCTTTTTTCTTTGTCAGCTATTTCTTTGCTAGTGAATGAAACTCTTCATGGAGAAAAAGATGTGACTTAGATCCTAACTTGGTTTTATCTACATTAAATTGTGTTGCACAAAGAAAAGAATAGATGGGGGTGAACAAATGGTTTCCCTGTTGTACAGAAATGTGAGGACTCATTGTGAGATTCTCCAAATCACAGTCTGATCAGAACTGTAGCAGTTCAAATGAAGGAAATCACATAAAGACACTTGTGAAAGGATGGGGATAGGTCTGCAGGTGAAACAGAGAATATGTACTACATTGAGGTGTGGGAACAGTACGCAATTTGTTGGAAAGTAATACTTTTTTCTGTATAGCTGAAGAAGAAATTAAGACTGGGAGGAAGAGGAGTTTGGAAGATGGTGCAGGGCAAGGCTGAGCTAGTTAGCTGCCCAGCAGTAAGTTTCAGGGGAGTGGGATGTCTCAAGATGCTGAACATGGGTTAGAATTGAAAAGGACATAACATTTGTGGTTCTGTCTTTCGGCAAACTGTGTAAGAAGCTTGATGTGTTAGAGGAAGTAGCCTGCCCTTCAGAAAGTATGTGATAGTGAATAAAAATGATTTTAAAATAAATGCCTAACCAGTAACTGCCCTGTTAAGATTTACTTTAGGTCTCTTGTTAATGAGATTTTTTGGACACATTGATAACTATGTTTTTTATCATATCTGCTGTTGCAATGAAAAGCTATGCATAATAATCTAAGATAGCCCTGTAAGATGGAAGACTCAAATTCTCAAGCTATTTTCAGCCATTCATTACTTTGAATTAAGTGTACAAGTGTTCTACCTGTCCAGTTTCAAACTGATTTCAAAAATCTTGCACCACTGAAAAGGCTATAATGACTTCATGAGCTACTGGAATCTTCATCCTGTGTTAATACACCATGAGCTCATCTACTGGCTGGAATTTGGTTCTTCAGTCTTTTTACTTTGTTTTTGCTCCCCTTCCTCCCAATTCCATTTTCCATTCTTTCCAGAGATTTCCTTCTGGCCTTGCACAGCCTTGTGCACTTTGAGCCAACATTTGCTAGTCATTTTTAATTACTTTTCAGGATTGTAATAGATAGTCACCAGTATGCAATATTAGATTTAATGAACATTGCAGTGGTGGGATCCAGCTGGAAACAGTTCAAGCTGCTGCTCCTCTAAAATGCATTTTAATCAAATTTTATGCATCTTACCGCATATTCTTATATCATCGCTAATATGTATCTCTCATGCCTTTTTTATTTGCCTCATTACCCATTTGTTGAAATATTAATCTGTTACTTCTTTGTGTATTCTGTTGATGCTATGCTCTAATGCTTTCTCACCTCTGTCTTCTACATGTGGTCCATCATATCTCCTGTTCGATGATGTTTGTTAATAATTTGAGTTATGAATGTCTCGTTTGTTTCTGTCATGCAGCATCTCATAAGCTTCAGTGTTAATTTCTTTATACTTCATTTGCTTAGCTACAGTTCAATTTTATCTGATGTGGAAGGGAACAAATACATGATCTGCACAGTAATTATTTTACTCTGAAAATTATTCATTTGCCTTTAATCCTACGAAGTAGTCATGGTTTGAGAATTGCTACAATATTGCTTGCAAAGCCAGGGTATTTTCATTCCTGGAGTTGATTTCCCACACCCAGCTCTTTGAATGTGAGGGAGAAGGTTTGTTTTGGGCATGTGACATAAATTCTGCATCAGTAGTTGCAGGTGTTTTGAATCACTAAATCTGTCTGTGATGTGTTTGTTCAGGATTTGTCCTCTTAGGTATCTAAGTTCGAAGGATTTAGAAAGTTTGAATGATTTGGTGCAGTCTTTGATTTACTTTTCTAGAAATATTTGCTAAAAGAATAATTTATTTACCAAATAAATGAATAGGATTTCAGATTCACTGTGTTGCAAGAGAGTTATGCTCCTGTGTCAGGACTACTTGAGAAGATTTACACTGGTTAATGTTGTTGCCTTATCCCCCAGCATTATGTCTTTTATGATGCTCCTGTGGTTTTCAAGACCTTCTGGTAATATTCTGGCATTGTTTTTCATTTATCTTAAAAAATGTAACAGGAAAACAATTAAGAAGAAAAGTTGCATAAAGTCTTCTTTAATTCTTCAGAAATGGTCATTTTTGTGTTCTGTGTAATCTTCAGCTATCAACCCACTACCCTTCCTGAAAGTCTCACTGAAATTTAGCATGATTCATGTTTGTATATGTATTAAAAAGATTGTCTTGAGGAATTATTCCTCTTCCATCCCAGTTTTAGAGAAGGTATGGAAGTGTTTACAGTTCTCTTTCTCCAGTCATTCTCTCAGAATTAGCACAGCATTTCTTTTGTGGAAAATTCCATTACAGATATTGAGCCAGATTCTAATCGGCAGAACATCAGATGTTGGTGATACTTTTGGATAAGGAGAAAAATTCAATCATATGGCAATTTATTATGAGTAATTATATTGGACACACTGCTAAGTGTAAAATTAAGTGAAGAAGTGACTTATGAAATAAAGTCTTTCTTTGCATATTTCAACACACTTTTTAAAAGTTACCAGTAAAATAGTAGATACTCTTCTATTTATTAATTCTTGAATGCTCTTTCATGAGGGTTGGAAAATGCTCTTGTGCAGACCCCTTAGAGGTTCATTCGCCACCTTTAATATGCATACATTAGGACAATCCTGTGTGGAAACGGATTGCAAGCTGCCCTGAGAAGAAGGACTTGGGGGATGTTGGTTGACGAAAATCTCAACATGAGCAGGCAGTGTGTGCTTGCAGCTCAGGAAGCCAAACCATTTGCTGGGCTTCATCAAAAGCAGAATGTCCAGCAAGTCAAGAAAGGTGATTCTTCCCCTCTCCTCATCTCTTGTGAGACCCCACCTAGAGTACAGTGTTCAGCTCTTCAGTTTTAGTCTGAGCTAGTTGATATTTAAGGTCACTTCCAACCCAAACCATTCTATGATTCTGTGGTTTAATAGGCATGCATATACCTTTGGCTAAACTCACTAGTTCTTTAGTTTTGAATTTATGCAGTTTTACACGAGTAAAAGAGGTGCAAAGAACAGTAATGAATATTTGAATTACTGTGAAAACTTTTTTAATATTGTAATGATAGCAAATGCTCAGATTTTCAGCTCTGCTTAAGCATTGTGAGGCATCAATAAATTTTATTTACTGGTGGTTTTCCTGTTTTTCTTGCTGCTTCATTTTAAATGTGCAGCTTTAACCTATAATTACTACATGCTGCTTAAATCTGAATGTTTAATGCATGATCTGTAGCTGTTAGCTCTATGAGGGGTTTTCAGAATGTAATATCAGATTTAGTTAAGATGTACCAGTTTGCCTGTGATAGAGAAATCATATTTAACTTAATTTCTGTTTAAATTCAGGTATTGGAATCCTTAGCAAATTAAATTGTTGTCTGCTAAAGTCAGACAATAGGAAAGAGCTGAGCTATAGCCAATGGTGAAAACTGATGAGGCAGGAGATTAGTGTACAAACTTAGCTAGTTGATTGACGGTGACTGGCTGGAGGAAGGTTTAGATGGTTTGTTTTTTCTTTCTTTTTTCTTTTTTTTGTTTTTTAAAAAAAAGTTGGTCTAAAAGTAGAAAACTACTGAAATCAACAGTAAGAAAGAAAAGAGGTACCATATCATCAATCATAGAATGGTTTGTGTTGGGAAGGACCCTGAAAGTCATCTAGTCCAACCCCATTGCACAGGCAGGAGCACCTACCACAAGATCAAGTTGCTCAAAGCCCCATCCCGTCTGGCCTTGAACACTTCCAGTGATGGGGCGTCCACAGCTTCTTTAGGAAGTGTGTTCTAGTGACTCACCACCCTTATTACAAAGAAAATCTTCCTTAATCCAATCCAAATCTACACTCTGTGGCTTCTTAATTGGTAAGAAAAACCCTTTCCATTCCCTCTCCAGAATGGGAGTATGTGGCACCTTTCAGTTTCTGCAGTAAGTAGAGTGAGTGTCCTACAATTACCTTCCTCCTCGGAACTGCTGGCGCAAATCCTGTGCAACATGATAGGAAGGGAGGAGTAAGGCATGAATACTGGCTGCATGTTGCTAGTTACACACACTGATGTCTGTAGGCACACCTCTCCTAAGCCAGACTGGGCTGCTTTGGTCAGTCTTGGTCATGTAGCCTGCCTTCCCTCTTCTTGAGTTTGAGGAAAAACTTCCTTCCCTGTGCTGTGGGCAGTGTACGGATAAAGAAAAGATTCCTCATGTGGGTTTTGGCAATTGTTGGAGGTGGTCATGGTGTGAGGCAAAGGCAGCTAATCCCAGTCTTGGGCATATTCAGAGTGGTTGATATTGGGCTGTTAAGGAGTTTGAAAGTTCTACAGAAACTTAAAGCAGAAGAAAATTATGTATAAAACAATCCCATTAACATCTGCCAGTGCAGATGTACCTGTGGTAACATCACCATTTCTTTGTTTCTCTGTTCAGTTCAGAGCAGTTGTTTGGCCCATAGTGGAAGCACACACTAGTGTGGCGAAAACATTTGATTATTTCTTTCAGTTCTCTTTAGAAAAGGAGGGCTATTGTTTATCGGAGATTTTTTACATAAAGACATTCAGATGTATGGCTAGTCTGAGAAAAGGTGAGAGAAAAGTCCTTTCTGTAAAGGAAGGACTGTAGCAGTAATGCTGTTTCTCCCTGTAATTATGTAAAACCTGGTATGAAGGTTTTTTGCATGGAAGTGATGAACAAAAGGATCTCGCTGATGAAATCGCAGAAAGGAACTAGCTTTCTGGACTAAGTGGTATTTAGGTTGCTTTTATAGCTTGATTTTTAATACCAGCTATTTTAGATATACAGTTTTTTGTTCAAGGCAACAAAACCCATAATTGATTCTGATGAGTATTTCAGGGATGAAGATGACACGTAAAGGAAGTAAAAAGCATTCATTAGAATCAAAACATAGTACACGCAAAATAAATAGCAATTAAATGTTGGAGTGTTCTGTTTTGATATTGAGGCAAAATAATGGAATAAGTAGATTAAACATTTATTTAAATACATTAGGATAATAATTGTATAAGTTAATTTGGTTTCAGGGCATAAATTTACTGGTTTCTGCTTTCATTTTTCTTAAAATTCATGATTGGCATACATATGTATTTAAGAATATGGGCTCTTTACTTTGTTCAGATTCTCTTCAAAAACCTAAATACTAGGCCAAGTTTGGATGTATTGTTGATGCAGTCTCATTTGGGGAAGCTGTGTCAACAGACTGTTTCTTTACATTAACTTTAGGATAATCTTGTGTTTTGCTTTGTGAGGGAGCCTCGCAACAACGTATCTGTTTATAATTTCACCTATCAGCACTCACACAGCTGATTTTCCTTCCAATTGTTTTAAATAGTAGGCAAACTGGAGGTCAGTGTAATGTTGGCATTAGAGGTCTGGTTTAGGCCAGTTCTTTGAAAAGCTTCATAAAAATGTTTTTAGGCCCCCTCCAGAAAGGGGCATAGCCAAGATTTATCTAGGTCATCAATTTCAGTGAAGAAGCTCTAAGGCTTTCAGTGTTTTGGATCAGCAACCACAATTTGGTGTGTAATGAAGACTGTCTCAGTATTAGGAGTCTATTTTCCACAAAGAAGTCAGGGAGAAACAGATACAAGAAATAGAAATATGCTTTACCTCTTCTTTGCTAAGTAGGGACATGAGAGAGTCAAATAGTAAGCTTTGCAATTCGCAGCTTTCTCTTGAGAGTGGTGGTATATTGCTCCTGCGTGAGATGTGTGTCAGTGCTGAAATCCTCTAGTCTCTTGTTTTACAAATTTCAACATATAATTATATTCTCTGTGCTTTTGAGGACTGGAAATCCAATTTTCACTTCCCCCTGTATGGTGTCAGAGAAGCAAAACATTTTGTTGTACAACTGCAAAAAACATAATTGCTGTCTGCTGAAACTGTATCTGTCCTGTCTGTTTGGACACTGATATTTATGGATGAATCATTGTTGATTTGAATTAGGATGTCATACAGTTTCCATGTTAGCATTACAAATATACTTATAATAGACCTGTATATCAAATTTCTAAGTGAGGTAGGTAGTTGACAGATGCACTTTAGTGCATGAATTGTACCAATCCTTAGCTTTGAAAATGGTGTGTGCTGATAGCAAGATAGGGAGAAATAGCTAACTGAGTTTAAATGAAAGAAAAATTCCTAGTAGTAGTATCCCTTTTGTTCACTTTGTGGCCACTGTTTTTCCAGACAAATAACGCCTTATAGATCTGACTCTAGGCTGCAGTAGTAATTAGTGTTGGGTAGTGAGGTATGTCTTTACTGTGGTAAGCATTACTGTGCTTACTGTGTGACATTATTTACTTGCTTATTAGCTAAATTCTGAATGTCAATTAATCTGACCAAACCAATTAGAAAACCAGGAATGGCTCATATTGTCACACAACAGTGAATTTGGTCTGCATTGCTTAATTACTGTTTTCCTAATCCCAGTGTTGTTTTACTCCATCTTAAAGGAAAACAAACCTTACCTGACAGTTGATTTTGCACAATTAACAGTATGTTGCATGGACATGGACTATACACATTTTTGTTGATGCTGTCTTCTGGGCAACTGAAAGAGGAGGGGAGGGGTATATGTTTGTTCATCTGTCCTGATGCTAATAAGAAATGTGACAGTTTAACACCAGTGCTGTAGAAATCTTGCAGGAGATACTAAAATTTTATTATCAATTTTGGATTTTGAAATAATTATTTGGAATGATTTTTCTCTCACTAGATGGTGAAAGGATGAGATACTTTTAGGTTATACTTCCCACTGTCTTTTCCAGGTCTCAGCACAGAGCTGACCTTAAGGACCTCTCTGAAGAGAGGCTGGGAGACTTGGGGTTGTTCAACCTAGAGAAGAGAAGACGCCAGGGAGACATTGTTGACTTTCAGTTCTTAAAAGAGGCCTATGAGAAAGATGGGGAAAGACCATTTAGCGCAGCATGTTGTAGTGGGATGAGAGGTGATGGTTTTAAACTAGACTAAGGGAGATTCAAGCTGGGCGTAAGGAAAAAATTCTTTACAATGAGGGTGGTAAAACACTGGCACAGGTTGCCCAGAGAGTTGATAGATGCGACATCCCTGGAGACGTTCAAGGCTGGCCTTCTTGTGGTTCTGGGCAACCGGATCTCGGAGATGTACCTGCTTGTTGCAGGGGAGTGGGACTGGATGAGCTTTGAAGGTCCCTTAGAACCCAAACTATTCTATGACTCTATGACCTTTTCAAGTGGAAATAATACTGCAAAATATTTAATTAAAAGAGTTATGTTAATGCCAATGAATTTTCTTTTGTGACTTTAGATTGTGATGTCTGCATATTCCAGTCAGCAGTAGTCAGGGACTCTGCAAACTAATGAGGATCAACAGGACACTTATTTTTGTATTTCAGCAGTCAAACAGATACTCAGGCCAATCTCTGACTTGCTGTCTTTTTCCATGACCAGGGAGAGGCATGTAATTTCACATTAATAGTACACTTGAAGTATCTGAATATAGGACAAGTGAAAATTTCCACAAGATGCCTATGGACTCTGAGCCAAAGTTGGTCCAACTAGGGTCCCTTCTGCTGACTCTGTGGGCTCTGAAATTTTCTCATGTAGTTTCATTAGGCTCCAAGTTTTGAGCAGAGATCCAATGTAGAAAGTTGCCATAGTTTTCTAAATAAGCTTTTGACTGAATTGCAAGCAACCAGTAGCTAAAGGATTTCTTGGTCTTAAAATCAAAACAAAATAACCAGCCAACCAAACAAAATCCTGAAACCCAACCCATCAAGCAAACAAATAATAATGCATAAAACCTTCTATTCTGATGTACGTTCGGTTGAATTCTTAGGACTGTTATGTACTCTGGCTATTCATTTACTCTTAGATTCTAGATGGTGGAATAACTAACTTTCTTTATGCATATATTGATGAAATTCTCTGTTACCATTTTACTTTGTGATAGAAAGCTTTACCTGCCAGATCTTTAGGGATATATGACTTGTCAAAATCTTTCCAACTTTAAAGTAGTGTCTTCGAAAGGTGCCATTTTGTTCTTAAGGGTGAATTGATAATCTCTGAGTAAACCAAGCCAGAGAGAACATGGCAGTAAAGGATATAAAAGGTCAGCAAATGCATGTCTGAAATCCCGGAGTCAGTAAATGAGAAGCAAGGTTTTAAATTCTCCTGTATCTCTCTCAACTCCATTTCATTTCTGTTCTGTTACTCCTTTCAAAAGACAACAAATTCTTATATCCTGAGAATTGTGTAGCAGAACACAATGATGATATAAGTATTTTCTTAGTGATTGTTTTCACGTTTTGACTGATCTACGTTTTCCACCATAGGGTATGGCTGAAAAGCCGAATGGGAAAACTAGATTCTTGTCAAGCTTTTTTTTTCTGAAGTAAGCTTTAGGGTGCCAAAGAGGTGTCTTTCTATTTTGTGTTGCCTTAAAAAGGTTTTACAAGACCAAGAAAGAGGTTTCTTCAAAGTTAAATCCAGGCGTAAAATTGCTATCCACCCGAGATTCTCAACAAGCAACAACATTATCTTAAACAGAGCATACTAAGAGAAATAGATTACCTAGCCTGTTCCAGCTAGTAAATGCCTGTTTTGGGCACTGGTTGTGAACAGTAGCTACCTCATTAAGGAAACTGTTCTTTCCACTTGGCCTTGCCATCAGACCATTTCTCTTAATTTCCTAGTTCAACTTTTCTTATTAACTTCAGCTCATTGCTTAGCTTGCTTTTTGTTAAATGTAAATTATACAATCTCCTCTTTTATTGTGTTACCCTCTGTATAATGGGTTTGTCTTGTGCCTCCTTAGCAAAACAAAAATGCTGAGCAAATTATGTATTCTTAACCTGTAGTAAATAATTTGTTATTGGGAATTTATTATGGTCATTTGGACCTTTCACTTGTTTGTGAAATTGGGGTTCCAGACACAGCCCCAAATCCTGGTGTGGTTCTGATATTTTGTACTGCTTTATGTTTTACTCCTGTAATTCTTTGCACCCAGCTAGGTGAGTGTCTTTACAGAAGTGATTGATCAGGAGGGATATGAGTTCTAAGGCTGATGTAGCGGAAGGATGATTCATAAGTGACTGTACCAAGACAGGAAATAGCCTGGGCCTCAGAGCTATCTCTGCAGGTGTTTTGAGCAGGTGTCTAGGCAGCTGTACACGGAGCTACCCTGCCTGTAGTACCTCAGTTAGCTCATGCAGAACTAGCATCAATCTGTCTGCTTACCAGCATGTTGTCATGGAGGTGTACCCCAGCACTCAAGCACAGTCCCACACAGCATGCTTCTTGCACAGTTGCCAGTGTTGCTGTCTAATTTGTGGTGTTTTTTTCTGAAATGAAATAGTCAAAAAATGTTGATCTGCATCTGTATTTATATATTCATATAGTCCTAAACATGTACGTGATTTCTCTGGACGTCTTCTTTCTGTTTGTTTTCAGCAGTGCTGGCAAAATAAATGTTACGATGCTCATCTGTGGCATGCTACTAGGCTGGCACTTCCCAGGTAGAAAGCTTCAAGCGGGAGCTTGGGACTTGTGAGCATTGCGTACTTTCCAGTGTTATCCCTCAGGATGGAATGTCAGAGTGCTGGTTTGTAGCCCAGCGTGAGAAAATAAACTGTCCTGGGGGTGAGACTGTGATGCTTTTGTTACATTTTAGGTTTCTGTTCTTAGTGTACCTTTCCTAAAATTATAAAAATTTTCCTTTGAGAGCAACAGGCATCCTCTCTTTGTATATGTTTGTATCTCTGTAGTTTCAGTGTGATAAATATGCACCATGAATAATTTGTTATTCTGCTTGCACACAGATACTACTGCAGCAAAGCCTTCCAAATCTAAGAGCATTTTAATCAGAGATCACTTCTGCTTTTCAATGAAATCCAGCATTCTCTCGGACCTTCTTTCCTGGCCAGCATAAAATTAGCCTCAAATGCATACTTATCTCCCTGGTTTGTTTCTATGCAGGTCTACTATAATATTCTTTTGAACATGAACAATAAAAGGACTATATCTTTGTCAGCTTATATATGAAATTGCAGCTTGTTTATTTAGTCTTAGTTCCTCTTCTTGGTTTGTTTATGTCCAGTCTAGAATGCTGTGGTAGAAATCTGTGGATGGAGAGTCGGTATCCTAGTACTGCCCCTTGTCTGTTTTACTAGTTTTCTCTGAATGCAGTTCAGTCTTTAATCCTTTTGAGAGTATTTCCTCTGTAAGTAGTTAAATTAGATGGAAGCAAAATGAAACAAAGTAAAGCTAGCATCTAGTTCCTGCACTGTTTTTCTTGCAGTGTCATAATAGACTGTGACACATGCAATGTGAGCAGTAGTATTGAAATGCCCAGGTCAAACCCCTTGGCCTTTGCTCTCTCATTTGATCTCTCTGCACCTTCCTCCAGGGCAGTAGTGCAGCAGTTTCTTAAGGTAGATCTGTGAATTAAAAAATATCCTTTACTTTTGCCATTAATTCTGAAGTAATTTTGTAATTTTAAAGTCTAACCTTTTGTAATGGAAAGCAAGTTACTTTTTACTTGGCTTTTGAGCTTTTGGTAGTCCAGTAAAACTTAGCAGAAAGCTATGACGAAAATGCACAGCCAAATCTTTTACAAGACTCAATTTTAATAAAAAGCAATGGACAATTGCAAATTTCCTCATCTTAATATTCAAGCAGCGATGTTGGGTCAGATCACAGTCCGAGCAATTCATTATCCTTTCTCAGATGCTGAGAAGGAGATACCTGATCAAAAATACCTGGGCAGGGGATGCTCGCAAGATGATTTCTGTGGGTGTTCTCCCTGATTCCAGTCATTAGGGCTCAAGGACATTCTCTACTTGGCCACCTTTCCATCACTGGTAACGGCATAAGGCAATTAACCAGTTCTTCGATTTTGTCTTTCAGCAACAGGAAGTGCTTGTTATTGCTGTGTTCATATTCTGTGCTGGCAGTCTTGTGTCTGGAAAATGAGACATGTATCAATTGCTAAAATAGTTCTGTTTCTCGTTTCTCAGGTTTCTCGGAAGTTTGGTTTTGGGGATACAAATGGAGGGATATGGGTGAAGCTTTAGAAGCTCTATAGTCATAGCTCCAGAATCAATTAATTTTCTTGTCCTTATTCTAGTGGAGCTGCTTATAGTTCCTGTCTTTCCATTCCTTTTCTGATTATGTTGGGAGGAATGGTGGACTCACAGAAGTGATCTTAAAATACAGACCTTTTTCTTCTGGACAGTGGCATTTTGTCCTAAAAAACAGCTACAGAAATGTTCAATTGTGAAAAGGCCCAGTATGCTCGTCCTTGGGGCCCCCATAACTGGTGTAATTTGTGTAGCTGGAGAAGAATGTCTTTTGAAATGCAGGTTCTGATCTGAGGCTTGCAATGGTAATTGGTGAAATGGTCCCTGTTGCCTTATTCTAACCCTCAGCCTTCTGACTGTGCTTCAGACATGCAGAAAATACAATGGAGAAAATTAAACAAGGGAACAAAAGAAGTGATACTTTCCATTTAGCTCCCTCTGTTTCTCTGCATGCTTTTAGTTGATGGGTCTTCTGTGCCTTGCTCCTGGCAAGGGACTCAGAGGAGAATAAGATTGAGAGTGCATCATGGTGTGCTGGGAACCCACAGTTCCACCACAGCTGTGCAGCTCATCGTGATGCTTTTAGTTCTGTTTCCCTCTTGGTCTACTGAGTGCATCCATAAAAGCTCACTCGGAAGTAAACTAAAGCTTTCATCTTTCAGCATGAAAGAGATTTACCACTTTTCTAATCCTTCCAGCAGTGAGTACTGCTTCAGAAAGTCCATCTCTCGATGAAGAAGGAAAAGGTAGCATCCTTCGTCCCTGCTTGGGTTCTTTTTTGGGCATGTGAATCACTTTTAACTGCATTGTCCCTTCTCTTCAGAGAAGGTTTGAAAAGGATAGATTTTCTTTTTTTTTTTTTGGTTTACATTTCTGTGAACATAACATTGGAATTGCAGATGAACTTGTGAAAAGTGTCTGTACCTAAACAGAAATATACTCCTTTTGTACTCTGGGTGTGATATGCAGTGTTAACTACACCAGAAGTTGTATACCTTCTGCAGCTCAGAGTGATGCTTTTGCCCTTTTTTTTTTCTTTTTTTTTTTTTTGGGGGGGGGGGATATTCCTTTTTTTATTTTATTTCCATT
>JAOEHY010025867.1:17423-38548 GCA_025447955.1 Psilopsiagon aurifrons
CCCCCCCCCCCCCCCCCCCCGCCCCCCATAGGCCTTTTTTTATTTTATTTCCCTTCTTATAATGGCTGAAGGTTTTTCAAATGCATGGCTAAACCTACACCTTTGTCATTTGCTAACAGCACATTCTGTTAGCATGTAATGCCTCACCTAAGGTACAGGAAAGCTCATAATTTGCGTGTATCATCTGAGTGAATACGAAAATCTGCTGCGAATCCCTTTCCCCTCAGCTGTCTCCTCTATGCAGAAACACTGTTGGGAATCGCTTCTCACCTGAACTTAAGACTCTTCCAACTGCAGAAGAGCCCCTGCTGCCGCCATTACCCTGCTTTCAGTGTAGTATAGTTCAACACCAGTGTTGAACTTCAGGTTAAGACTGAAAGGAAAGGCAGAGCCTTCCATACCAATCACAGGCCTTGAAGAAAAGATTTCAAAATTTCAAGATGAGTTTTCACCCTTACGTGAGTAGAGAGTTCAACAGTGTTAAAGGAGCAAGCTTTAAACACACAAGACTCATGCTAATGGCTGTTGGCCCAGATGTGTATGGGTGCTGAAGTTCCTTCTGTGGATACCTCTGAAACGAGAGTTGCGATGTCACCCCAGGATTTAAAAAGTACTGCTCTCTTCTGGAAGGATGCCTTGTTTCTGGCATTAAGCTAGGGTAGCTCTCCTACATTCTGAGGATGAACCCAGAACGAGTATGGAGCTGGGGTTTCTTTGGCAGTATGACAAAGATGGGTCTGAGAATTGCAAGTTGGCTGCCATCCCTCTGATGTGCCAGCCTGATCACTGTGACCCAGCGTGTGTGCAGCTTGCATCAAATTGCATTCTGTAGGTTTGCAAAAAGGAGACTTGGGTCATCTGCCAGCATTACAAGGCAGGCTGATGCAGAGGTCACACTTCTGTAACCAAAAAATGGCATCAAGGGAGGAAAAACATATTTGTGAGGGTTGTCCTAACTATTTAAAGACAGCCTGTGGAAAAAAGATAAGGTGCCTTTGAATAGGAGGCACAGAGTGTTTTCCAAGCAGTTGAGGGGAAGATGTTTTAACTCTGTGTGATTATGAAGTGCAGATTTTTGGTTCTACTGTTAACTGTGAGAAGAATAAATTGTGTATATCACTTCAGAATCAGATTGATCACAGTGGGTGTCTTCAGGTTCAGCATTTTTTTATGGTTCCTGAGCCACATATGCATAGTCATTTCTTCTGACTTCTAAAATGCGAAGCCTCACAATGGCTGTAGGCTTCACAATAATTCTTTCTTTAGACCTGATATCTTCTGCTGAAAGGAAAGGTTTGTCTGGTTTTCCTCAAGTGAGACAGGAGGCAAACAGTTCTTCTAAAAGATGTTCATATTCAACTGGTAAGAAGTTGAATAAGTGGTCGTGGAAGTTTGAAAACACATAGGTAAATAATATGTGCTACAGGGGCTGGGGTAACTTCAAGTGTCAAGGAATGAGACATTTCTCCTGGAAGTATACAAGCCCAGTCTTGGTGTGTATGCCCAGGCCTGATCCTTTGAAACAGTAATAATGACAGGGAATACCAGTGGCAGGGGGGTCTGCCAAACAGGAGTTTGTGTAGAGTGACAACTGTTCAGTATAAGCAGTTATGAGATGTCCTTCTTATTACTGCCAGTTTGTAGGGGGAAAAGAAAGCTTTTTTAATGAGTGCTCTTTGAATATACTGAGGTTAACAGTATAAAAAACATTATGTACAAAGCAGTCTGCAAATTTCATTTTTGGAGATGGTCTTGGTTTGCCTGTTAGCCTAAGTTAGAATAGAAGTTAATGAACATTAAGTTGATGTTGTTAAACTGTCAGAAAATGTTATGTTTAAACAGCAGCATGGACATGTTAACAGCTTTCAGTAAAGACAATATCCCCTTTCCACACAACAGACTATGACAAAGGAGTAGATGATTTGAAATAAAAAGTCTACTTTTCCTGTCACAATAATGTAACAGCCAGCCTAGTGACAGCCTGTGAGGTGGAATTTCATATGTTTCCTTCAATACTGAAAGCATGACTCTTGATACTCACACTAAGCAGTGTTGCTTCTTTTTTTCATCACGTTGTTCTCTGCATAGGGCAGGTAGCAGAAGGGACTCAGCCACCTTCTACATTTGCAAATGCCATTTCTTTATTTGAGGAAATGCTCAGGACTTCAGTGCCAGCATTCTGTTTGGATACCAGTGTAACAACAGAATAATACATTACGAAAATTTTACCTAATGGAAGTATTTAGTTCAGTCTCTATTGGGTCTTTAAAGCATTTATTTATTCATCTTTCAAGCATATTTCTAAAATTGGTGATCCTGAAACAGATGTCACTCTCACTGAAATCAATTGGAGAGAGTAGCCCATTGTACTTCAGAGAATTGGAATAAGTGCAAAATACCTAAATTACTGTGGTTGGGGGGATTGGGGTTCTTTTCTCCCCTTACATTGTTCAGTAACTGAGTAAGCATTATGGTGAAAGGTGAGGTAGGTCTAGAATATATAGAGGCTTTCACAAGGAAGTCTAAATAAGCCACAGTGACACTTCTAAAGAAGATTTCTACAAAAACATTCTTGGAGCATTGGAGGTAATTCACAAGAAGCTGTGTGACCCAAAGTGATCCAGCTGTTAACTGTCAGCTAGATCATGGGTCGAGCAGATGCCCTGAGCATGGGCCAGTAGTGAAATAAAATGCATTCATGAAGAACAACTACAAGGGAAGCTGTTTAAATTTGAAATTCAGCACACATTTAGCTAATTAATAGGGCTCCAGCAAGGGACTCATCACATTACAGCCTACAGAAATTTATTTATTCTAGACTACAGCAGCATGTCAAGCCGCATTTTGGAGAAGTGGCTCTGGTGCTCGCATCTGGATTGTCAAGGCTGTTTGAACCAGAAATCCCCCTCAGTTTGTTAGAAAATCTTTGTGAAGTTTCACCGCATCCTCTGCAAGGGCCAGAAACCAACCTTCTTCCTTACGTGGAGGTTGCTTTAGAATTTTCTGAGTTCCTGAATAATAACCAGACATGGTGTTTGATAAAGCAGGGTTTAAAATGCTTTTTTTTCCAAGGGTCATCTATTCAGTTGAAGGGTGAGTAACAGATCAAATCCCCTTGGAAATATTATGAGCAGTTATTACAGTTCTAGCATGAAGTTGGTGTTTCATGCAGAAACTGCTGGTACTGCCTTCCCTCTGTGACAGCTGTGATAATCAAATGAATACTCTGCCAGAGAGGGCTGGTGGCTTTAAACATCATGATGCAAAAGGTTGCCATAAGTAGAGCTGAATGTTTGTTTCTTCAAATCTGTGTAACTAATCGACAGCTCAGTAAGAAAGCTGAAAGCTAGGTGTAGGGAGGTAAACTTGGTGCAGCAGAGTACGTATTCTGACAGCATTTGTTTAACAGGGAAACTTCAGCCAAGGTGAAAAATAATCCTTCAGAAGGGTAGATGGAGTGGTCTGTAAAGAGCCCTTAGGAATAACTTTCAGCTGGGCTTGTTGGTGTTGCCACTCGTTTCAAACAATGTCCGTGCTTCTGCGGCACACTGATTAACTGTTCTAACTGCATGCAGAGCAGCAATAAATTTTGCTGCTCATTCTGGCTTCTTTCTCCCAGTGCTCCCGTCACCCTTCTTCTGGATCTCTGTGCATGTTGGGCGGCTGTTCTGTTCACCCAGTCAGGGCTCCAACAGGCAGAGCACTGAACCCAGGGGATGCTGATAGACAGGCTATGAGTTCCATAGCTGGCCCGAGACATCTGCCATGTAGGAGGGTCCCTCTGTCTGTTCACAGCATCCTGAGACATACTTCTGGAAAAGAAACTCCAGCAAGAGCAAAGCCCACTGTGTTGTACTGATTAACAAATGTGGTCACCAAGGGTAAAGAATGAGAAGATGTATCCAGCCTCAAGGAAAAGATGTAAAAAGCAAACAGCTGTCTTCATCAAATCTGCCTCAAGTACCCCAAGCCAAAAAAGGTAGCAATTATGTTAAAAAAATAGCTCTAATCTTATGTGTTTTGTAGGTCTGCATATTGTGTTTGTTTGGGTTTTTTTTTTGTCAAGTAATAGTGGAAGCAACAGTCTTAAAGATAATAAATACATAAAAATTAGGTTCCCAGAAAAAAGAGAAGGCATCTCCTTCAGGCTGCTGATTTAAGTTTGAGAATGAGATAAATTTGTTTCTTAATTTCTGTTTCAAGAAGAGGAAAAGTTATCATGGAAAAATTAAATTTAGATGGCTTTGGTTGGGGATATCATGCAGCTGGTTGCAAAATGTCATCAGCTCGTTTAAGGCTTATTGCAATGCTTTTTCATATAAGATAGACTTCTACAGTGAAGAAAATCTTTTGGGTCATATAAAAATAGGATTTAAAGAGTAGAATTTCCATAGCAGCATTCTGAAGCTCGTCCTGCCTGTTTAGCTGGCCCTGTGCCTTGTGCTAGGAGCATTTCAGTATGTTCTTGAGGAAAATGTTGCAATGAGGGGGAGGTTTGCTAAGAACTACCAAAAGCTTCAGCAGTCAGAGGGCTGTATGAAAAAGACGGGCATCACCTAAGCCAGAAAATAACTAGGTTGCTAGTACCTAAAATTAGGAAAAGATTGTACTGGATTTTTAGAAGTAAACTGTAGGAGAAAGCTTCAGGAAAATACATTGCATCTATATGAAATAAGAACATCATATCTTAGAAAAAATAGGAAAAACACCTGTAAAATTCAGTTACTAAATAGGAAAGAGCAGTCTAAAGAAATGTCAGTTAAACAGGACATGTAAATTAAAAGTTAACAATAATTTCCAGTAAGTCCTGCAATAAAATCCAAGTAAGTATCACAGAATCATAGACTCATAGAATGGTTTGGGTTGGTTGAGGTCATCTTCTTTGAACCCCCTTTCCATGGGCAGGGGCGCCTCACACTGGATCATATCCCCTAAGGCTCTGTCCAACCTGCCCTTGACCACTGTCAGGAGCAGAGCTGTTACCACTTCTTTGGGCAGCCCATTCCAGCGCCTCACCACCCTCACAGTAAAGAACTTCTTCCTTTTATGTAACTTGAACTTCTGAAGTAGTTGTAAGTGGTTGTGCAAATGCTCCCTGTAGTCAGTCTAAGGGGACAAACATCTTCAGGCTAGTGTAGCATATTTTCAGGTGGCAGGAACCCAAAGTAGGATCTATAGAGACCAAGTGCTAACTCTACAGAGGTATGACTACTCAAAAAAGAAAACAAAACTGTAATTATTCCATATGACTTTAATTGACTCTCTACTTCTACTTTTGTTCCATCTCCAGAAAAGGATATAGCAGATACAACAGAAGTAAAAGAGCCATGGGAAAGGACATCCTATATATGTATTTTTTAAATGTGTATATATTTCATATTTGTACATAAAACTGTTTGCACATAATAAGGGCTCTTCAGCAAGGCTGCTGGAGTAAATGCAACTACTCTTGCAGTTCCTGACATGCAGGATAATTGCTAACTTCCTGAAGCTTAAGAAATGGGTGAGATTCAGGAGCTGGGAGGAGAAAAATGAATACGAAAAATTAAGAGCTGTTTAATAGAAGTTGATTACCCACAAACCATGGTTTCTGATACTGTGGGTAAAAGCAACTATATCCAGGAGGATAGAAAGCCTGCAATTAAACTGAGTGTGAAACAGCTGGAAGTGGTAGCAGTCAGTATAACTGTGAATATATGAAGTATAGGAGATTGGTAAGAGAAGTATTCATTGAAGGTGAAGAAAAAGAAAAGGAAAGCCATAGTTACTAAGGCAAAGATGCATGTTCTCTACCTTTGATTTCATAGAGTTCATAAAAAGAAAAAAAAAAATGCGATAAATTAAAATGCCAAAGGTGTTCCTCAGCTGCTTTTGTAACTACTACATATAACTACTATTGTGCCAGTTTTAGTCTCACAAAAAGAGACACAACTTTTAGCTGGTTTTCTTGTTAACA
Organism: Psilopsiagon aurifrons; assembly: GCA_025447955.1. Classification (NCBI taxonomy): domain Eukaryota; kingdom Metazoa; phylum Chordata; class Aves; order Psittaciformes; family Psittacidae; genus Psilopsiagon; species Psilopsiagon aurifrons. The sequence goes on from JAOEHY010025867.1 coordinate 23,380, forward strand.
CACAAAAAAGGCAATAATTAACTTGTTGGCTCTTTGGGTTGACTTCCATAACACAGCTGGTTTCTTGGAGCCTTTAAGATCAGAAAAGCTGGCTGCTTTAATATAGTAGTTAAATATAAGCTAGTTTTCCCTTGAGTTGTCATACTTAACACATTGCAACTGAGTAAGAATCGTTGCTCAGAAAGTCAGACATTTATTTTCTAGTGATGAAAACAAGATCATGTCAAGCTTGCAAGCACTTTCTGACTTCAGGAACTATAATAGCGATAGCTCCTCCAGAGTTTTGTCTATTTTTCTGCATACTCTGTTGGCATTTCATCTTCTTTATGGCTTTTCTCCAATAATTTGTTCATGCTCTTGTGTGTGTATTTTAGATAATTTGATCACTGGCTAAAACAGATTAACATGCCTTGGAGAGCAGATAAGAATACCAGCTGTTTCGTCCCAGGTGAATGTTGCGATATTACTAATCTGGAGAGAGAATTTCCCCTTTCTTGGCTTTAATAGGAAGATTGAGAAGGTTCCCTGACTGAGAACAGTCAGTCTTCTCTTTGATGCAGAATTAATTATAGGACATAGGAGATACAGTTTTCATTCTCCCAATTCCCCCATCTCCCTACATTGTGGATAAAGGGGCTTCTCATCTGTGTCTGGGAGAAATGTTTCATCCATTTCTCTCCAGGAGAGTGTTCAGGACTGGGAGATGAGTTACCCTCTAGCTTGATGCTTGGCACTTGAGTTCTGAAGAGGAATAGGAGTATTTGCTATGATCCCTTTTCTCTGGGTCTAAACATCTGTGCACTGTGTAATGTCATGCCCAGCTTCTGGTACACTGATTTAGCATATGGAGACACCTAGGTCAGGACTTTCCACTGCATGGTAAATTCTCACCACCAGAGCACCAAGCTCTGCTAAGGTCTGTCCCTGGGTTTCCCCAGCTCCTTTCAGTACAGAGGGCATTTGTGGCTTCTGATGACCATTTGCCACAATTACTTAAACAACTGATGATTTAAATAAATGGACGGAGTATAATTAGGTTGTTATTCTTACGTATATGTAAGTTTTTTCAAACACAGTTTGAAGATTCATTTAAGGCAACCTTAGTGGAAACTGCCTGTTGCAGGATTTCTCTCTTCCCATTTTGCCATCCCCACTAAATAGCCATGCTGTGAGTCAGATTTGTCTGAAAACTCTCTCATGGAGCAGTTTGTTTCAAATATTATTTGTTTTTTGTTAATTTTCAGCTGGATCCTTGATTTTTCTGTGACTCAGTCATATAAACAAGATCATCAGCAGGTGTGAGTCAGCTGAAAAACAGCCACCGAACGCTTGATGAGGGATTTGGGCAAGGAGTATTGGCTGCCTTTTGATGGCTGCCAGTCTCAGGTTGCCTTAAATGTTTCTGCTCAACACTGCTTCTTTCTACCTTTTTAGTAATTTGCAGGGAAAATTGAATGAAAGTATTATTGGCCTTGTAAGATGTCATTATTTAAGTGACATAGTGTTAATGTGTACAAGTACAATAATTCAAACTCAATCACTGGAAAAGCTCTTAGTTTAGTGGTGCATTGGAAAACAATTTGATGGCAATTCCAATGCTTTTTCATCTTTTTCCAGCATTCTGTAGCAGCGAACTTAAGCCTTTGTCCAGAGACAGCAATTCTCTTTTTTTTAGTAAAAGCTAACTCCCCCCTCAAACTTTTAAACTTTTAGGTATGACACGTGAAAGAACTTCAATAGTATGTGCTCCATGTAATGTGCAGCTTATAATTCTTAAGTAAAAACACAAAGTGAATCCAATTAAACACCTGCAGGAAGAAAGAGGAAAAGTAGGGGAGAAAGGGAGAAGCCATCTCTGTGTGCTTGGGGTGCATATCTGTAATATATGTCTTTCCTACTCCTATTTGCACTGAGTAGAAAATGTAACTTTTTTCCCATTCCCAGAGTTCCCAATTTGATAGAATGAGAAAAACTGAATTCCTGTCCTCTGATCCTGATTGAAATGCCAGAAGATGTCATCTGAAAAGATTATAAAGCCAATAACTCAGTTCCATTGCGGTTTAGATTGATGACATTGACTTCTTTTCTATGGCTCTGTTGGAATCAGAAATTCATATTGCTTACATAGCATTTAGACTGAGGTCTCTTTGGCATAATGGATTGGTTTGAATCTCTCTCCAATCTTTCAGTTGTTTCTTCTCTGAATAATGTGCAGAATAGAAGCCCAGTCTTGGTTTTACTCTAAAATGAAAAACAACTAAAGACCTCACTAGATGAGGCACAGTGAATACAAGCATAATATCCAGAAAGTTCTAGCAAATTAGGGTTTCTAAGCTATTTTGGGGCTTGAATCATGTGATGGTTGACAACATATAACAAAACTGCCTTTTTTCTCACATTATGACTTGGTTACCAGATAACTTGATGACCATAATGTTCATAAATGGGCGCTGTTCATAAGCGGTGGTTCTGGTGAAAATGGTAGTGTGGAGGGTGATTCTGGTTTGAGGTCTTTGCTCAGTTTCAGGGTTACTTCTGAATGTGTCTGGGTAGGCGAGAGAAAGGGAGCTGGCTGTGTTTCAACAGCTGCTGCGAAGTTTGTCAAAGGAGGTCTGTGACAAGGGAAGGCCCCATCTTTCTGGATGAAATATCTCCCAGGGGTCTTCCAGCAGGGAGCATACCCAGCCTAACAGGCAACAAAGAGGAAGATTACTTTCCTGGAGACGAGGAAGCTGATGAAAGTTTCTAGACTATAAAACAAAACTATGGGAAAAGGCGTCTACCTTGAAGGGCTGCTGGACAGGAGATGATTAAATTTTGCATTCAGGGACTGTTTTATCTAGATTACCCAGTGGATCCGAGTTCTCAGTGTGCAGAGTTTCCTTCTCCTAGATTACTGTTTCAATTTTTTTTATAAAACATACCTTTAGAATTTGGAAGCTTTGATATTTTCTGATGTGCTTGACTGAAACTGAAGATGGGAGGAAGATGGGACGAAGGTGGGATAAAGACATCTCAAATGGCATAGGTAAAGGTAGCTGTTACAAAAGTAGCATCTTGCTTTTTATTAAGTACAAGAAAGAATTGCTGAAGAGGTATCATTAATCTTTATTCATACTGAAGAAAAGATCTGGTCAAACTAAAGTGTAAATCTCATGTGCTGACATGAAGATATATCTGCCTTTGCTGAAGCTTTAGAGTTTGTTCAAACCTAGCAGTGGCTGCATAGCTGAATGATGTTTTATTTTGGTGTCAGGTGTTTTTTGCATCTGGAAAGATCAGAGGCTGAGAGTGACAGTGAAGTTTTCCTCCGTTTTGACAATGTGTTTCTAAGCTGCCCCTATGATAATTTCACTAGCAGTCTCTTACTCAATGCCATTTCAGCTTTAATTGGTCCTGATTACAAGAGTGATACTGCACTTTGCTCTGTGCCTGGAAGCTCCAGGGTTTTTTGGTATAATTTAATGCAGACAGATTCTAAGTGCAACTTGCCAAAATATATATTAACTTGGAAGTTAAAGATGTTGAACTTGGCTCTGTAAGTGTGTGAAGAAGTACCTGCCAACATCAACTGGATGAACTGAGTGAGGAGAATAAGGGCAGTTCCAGGTAATGCTGAGGCAGCTTTCGTCTGTTTGCTGTAGCTTCCATGTGTTGGTGTAGAGACGTGCATTTTCCTAGATGGGAAATGCTAGTTGCTGCACTAGCACTTGCTCTGGGACATGGCGGTGCTGCTACATAGCTTTATCCCAGTGTGCCAGGCTTTGTAGGTTGTATCTGACAATATGTAAAAACTCTTTCCTCTGTAACTTAGCAGGAGAGAGTTCACTTCATCTTTTTCTCTTGTTGCGCAGCTGTGTACTGACTTTTTGACTGCAGCAAGTATTAGATGTGCCTTCTAATAGGCTGCCTCCTGTTGCAGTTCTGTTTCTTCACTTAATCTTTATCTCTTACCTGTTCAAGTTCACTAGCCTTTTGTCAGTTTCATGATTTATGGGCTCAGTTCTTACTGGACAGATGAGATAATCTAAATTGTTTCACTGAGCAAAAGTATTAATTCTGCAATGACACCAAAACCACAAATCCTAAATACATGGCTTACTGCTCTTTTACATAATGAATTTTTTCATTATTTAAATAGCAATTAAGGGATAATATGCAAATTCAGCAGTTAGTTAATCTGTTTGTAATGTTAGTGTCTTATCAGGTACAATCACTTGCAGAAGTGACCATGATAAGGAAGTTATTTCTGGCTGTCATAAAAGTTATGATTAAAATAGAAAATCTCAAGGAATTATTCTGGGCTTTTTGGATCATCAAATTAGAAAATCTGTGTTAGAAGATGGCAGGCAGCTCTTGGTATGAGTAATGTGTTTCAGAAGTTGGCAGACGATCAGAGTAAATGTTTCCAAATAGCCTGACACAGAATTGAGTTACCTTTTTGTAAAAACTACTTAGATCAGAGCAAGTCTCTTCCTTAGATAAGTGGAAAATGTGTTTTCAGAATAGTCCAGAAGAGGCTGTAATAAAATTGAAAAATCTTATGCATTAGTGGAATAATGATTAGAAATTGAGTGGAACAACAATACAAAGACTAAAATGAGAAGAATTTTGAGTCAGACTTCGGCTTTGCAGTGTTTAGGATTTAGCCTTAGGGGTGGAAAGAGATGCATGCCATTCTCTCTGGATATTAAAAATGCATTAGGATGTTGACTAATAGGCTAGTCACAATAAACAAATAACTTAAGCTTTATCTTGGTGTAAGTAGTGCTGTTTTTACAGCAGGAGGGTAATGTGTGTTTGCTTATTCCTTTTGACTTGTATACCATTTGCATTTCTTGTCAAAGCTCTTGACTGACTTAGTTTGAAAATATTTTGCAATGTCTGTTATAGTTACTACTGGCATTTAAAAGAGAATCATAGAATCATAGAATAGTTAGGGTTGGAAAGGACCTTAAGATCATCTAGTTCCACCCCCCTTGACAAGGGCAGGGACACCTCCCACTACATAAGCAAACCTTCCTGTATCTTTCTAGTTTATTGAAATCAGTGCCCATAACTAAAGAAACAAGAAAGACATGAAATCACATTACTGCAAATTTGAAACCAGACTAAGTGCAAACTGTAGAAGGAAGACTTTCAACATTATACTGATGGTGGGTTTCCTTTCTTTTTCCACCCTCTGTTCCCTACCCTGTACTCATTCCAGGGAACTGTGAAGCAAAGCCGTTCTGGGCTTTTGGGCTTTCTGGGAGGGTACTGGGAAGGGGCTCAGTTATAAAAGATGCAGGTGAAATCTGTGAAAATTTTATTTTTTTCTTTTCCTATGTTTAATTGTCCAAGAAAGCTGTCTGCGGGATCTTGAAATACACTGGATTGGTAGCTGGGTTTTGTCCTTGGTAAACAACCAAAGTTATCTCTCAAAAAAAGGTTTCTGTCACTGTAAACATTTCAGACTGCCCCATTAGCTGCCACTGAAGTTCCATAGGTTGTTTTGCTCTCATCTTGTCAGCATCTCCCTCCAGAAGCACAGAAAGGTGAAGGTATCGATGCAGAAATGGGGAGGGAGGAGGACAAAGCCACATGGACAGTGTCTAGGCTGGGCTCAGCTGTGGAAACCTCTTGGACTTTATGCAATATCAACAACTGTATGGGTGCCATGGAGGTCAGGGGTGGCGGGAGCTTGGCAAATAGCAGTTGCTGCTGTAAAAGGTAGAGGAGGTAAGTGAACAGTGTGGCTGCAGGGAAGTCTGTGGGGAAGTTACTGTTCTCTTCAGTGTCTGAAATTGAGTGCTCACTTACACCCTTGCCATAGAATATGCTGCTAGAAGGGCAAAATAGCTGATGATTGTAGAAAATAAGTAAGTAAAAAATTGAAGGTGTTTCTTACTTGGGATGATACATTGAAAAGTAATCTTTAAAATGGTCTGGAGAATAGTGGAGTGAATTAATATTTTCAAAAACTTAAGTACTCTAAAGAGAGAGCAAGCTATGACTAAGGAGCCTCAAAGTTACCAATAAAGCATTTGGACCTTGACGTATTATTGGAATGCATAAAAATACTCTAATTTATAAAAGTTTGCACTTTGCATGTTAAAATCTAGAGGGAATAAACTGCAGAACAAATGTTCATTAGTCTTTCCGTTGAAGCATTGCTGTCTAAAATGTAGTCAGCTGGGTGATTATTAAATCTGAAGAAGAATTTAAGATTCTGAATACATTTTGAAGCTTTTATGTGTATTATAACTTTTCTATTTATTATAACACCATAAATTGATCACCCTTGTGAAAAATTAAACAGAGAAAATGTATTGTTGTTTTATGACATACAAAGATTACACTTTATAATGGGGGAGAGAATGGAATGTGTTTAATATAAAGGCTGTCTTTTTAAGAAAGTTGTATCAGAGTAAAAATATTTATAAGACTACAGTTAACAGCTAAATCCTACATGCCAATGTCTTGGTGTCTAACAGCTCTGTATAATATTCATACCATATGCCAGAATAGAAATCCATTATACTGAGTGATGAGATGGTACTGCTGTAAGAGAAATTCCCAGACAAATGATAATGCATTTTAAGTTCAAAAACAAAGCAATCCCCAAGCACTCCTATTTTCATGATGCATTGCCCCTTCCTGCATTTGCACTAATATTCTGTTATTCATGTGTTCCTCTTAAAGCAAAACCACTTTGAAGTACCGATTTTCTTTGGGAAGGGTGGCAAGGAGGCAATTTCCATAGCACTAAATATGTTGTCATCGTAAAGGAAGTTTTACCTATGACATCAGCTTGTAATTGAATTTGAATGTGTTGTTCCATCCTTTTTCTCTCAAAATCGTTTGAAGTCTCCTCTTCGGCCAGTAGAGAAACTTTTGGAAAGCATTCACACCCCTTGCGTCAAGGTGGTTTGTAAAACAGTCTGGACAGTGTATCTCTGTGGGCCTTTCTGTCCTCATGGTGGAGAAAGAGGTTTGTCAAAAGAAAGAAAGAGGCAGGTTAGTTGGTGAGATTACCAGTTTTCTGGCAAAGTTTCAGTTGCTAAAACAGAGACAGAAAGAAAAAAAAGTTATGTGATGATGATTTAGGCGGCTTCAGCCCAACTTATTTTTGGTCAAGTGATTCTTGAGCATTCATCTGCACTGGCAGAATATATAAATTGAAAGTGAAAAAGTGATCTTCAGTAAAAAAATATATGTCCTCATTTTAAGTGAAGGTATTTACGATGCAGTTGGGGAATAGGGACCAAAAGGGTCTCAGCAGAGATACTCCAACTATAGGCTGCTTCTTACTATGTTTAAAAATTGATTTAGTAGTATGTTCATTCAAACAAAAGCTATTAATGCATACTTATGTGAAAATGGTTAATGCAGGAGAACATGAATAGTAATATGGAAATGAAATAGCCAGTTCCTTTAATCTCTGACAAAAATGAGCCCAGTGCAATACCACTGATGAAAATTGTCACTTTTATAACTTCCACTTTTTAGTCAAGTGGAATAAAAATTGGAGCCACAACTAAACCTAGAGGAAAACTTGGGAAAGGACTGCTTTCCCTTCCTTATTGTACTTGCCCATTTACTCCACTTTTTCTCAAAGTTAATGCAAGAAATTGGATCTTATATTTCGATTGTATCCTAAGAGATAAACACTATCATAGGGGATAAGGTGCTGGGTTTTGTTGTATTTTGTACAGCACTAAATAAACACCAAAAAGCAAATTGCAGAGTTCATTAGCAAGGCAAATGGGAACGTGGACTACTGATTTTGAACAGCTGTGTGTTTTCCTCAATTTTACAGCTACCAAAGGAGGTAGTTGTGCATAAACTAATTATCATCAGTAACTGTGAAATAAAGTATGTTAATGATGTTTTTTCTGATCCTTTTGGCATGGGTGTGTGCTGCTCATTATTTTTTGAGTATATTTCCTTTTTGAAGTCTGTTTATTTCAGTCTTAAGTTTGTTCTTTCTGCTGTGTTGTTTCTACAGCTTTTGTTGTTCTTCAGCTTCTTTCTTCGCAGTCAGGGTCAGATACCTTCCTTCTGGAATGTGCTTTCTGGAAAATGAATGGGACCAATAGTAGAGTGAGAATAAGCCCTTTTTCAGTGATATCTCTGAGGCATGGAGTTAAAAGCCTTTTTCTGGCCTATGGTAGCCTAAATAGACCTTTTGAGATTCTAACCACCAAAGGGCTTTCCAAAGGGAGGAGTTCTGGTCAGGCAGGATCAGTATATTGGGAAGGGAGTTTTCAGCTTTTCTGTGAAGAGGGGAGAAATTCTGAAAGCAACGTGTTGATGATCTCCTGATGCTTGCTGAGCTTCACTTTACTAACCAAGAAAATGCACTTTGGCAAAAAGAGGCTTTGCAGATGATGCCTTGGCCAAGTAGATGGCGATGATAGATATAGCCAAGGACAATAACCATGATGCAGCTTTACACAGTAGCAGAGGAAGTTCCTTACATGGTCAAAGAAAATCTCTGCTTTGTATCTCCCTGCTGAAACAGTTTCATGTCTGCTTTAATTGCTGAAGTCTTGAATAAACTGGAAAATAGTATAAGAATAGGTTGTTGGTAACTTGTGCGATTTGGTGACAAGGCAACCTCTGCCTTTAACTTGCAAGCAAACAAATGTGTGTTTCAAAGCATAAAACTCTTCTCCCTCCTTTTGGGGTTGTGTATTGTTCAGTATAAAATACTCATGTTTATGGTCTGTATCAGTCAATACATTACAAAGATAGATATTGAAAAGATCTCTTGCTATGATGGTAATTAACATCTTCCCCTGGGTAGGCTGACAGCTAGAGTACTGTTTCTCTTTTGGAACTATTAAACTTAATGATTTATTCTGATCCACTCTGTGCAGTCTGTTCTTTGTCCTATATCTGAAGGTCTGGAGAAGCATTCGCAGGGATTATGTGGCTTTTTTAGCAGGAGAGCTGTTGGATAGAAAAGCCTAGGTCCGAACAGAAACTGCCTTTCAATGCACTCTTCAGTGACATTTGCACATCTATTTCCACAGTTAAATAGGGTTGATGAGTGGACCATATAGGTGTGATGCCTCACAGTATTGTCAACAGGAGAATTAGAAGACTCTAGCCAGGAGGAAAGCAATATGCAGAGAGAACAGTTTTTTCTCCGTAGCAGGACCTCAGATGTCCCTGTCCCATTATCAAACACAGAATTACTGAGGCGACTTTTAACAGCAGTCTGTTTCTTATGTCTGTACAAACCAAGCGTCACAATATTTTGTAATACACAGATCTAATTCTACTGTCTTTTTACCTCTTCATGAGCTAATTTCTCCATAGACAACTGGAAGACAAGAAGTAATTTTTGTATTTGCTTGTTTGTAATTACACCCATGAAGGTTCCAGCATGAAGGTAGTGGAGCTTCATCATTGAAGAAGAGGATTTGCCTCTTTGTGGCTGCCAGTGTTGAATGTGTGGCTCTGGATCAGTCCATACAGATCTCAAACCATGCAAACATTCATCGCCTTTTTAAGTAAAGTCACTCAGGAGGGAAGTTGGACCCCTTCAGAGCTGTACATCCAGGTGATGCTTGGCTAATAATTTCTCTGGGGTGCTGGTACCACCTGAGGGCCAATACCACTGCACAAAGTCCCCCTGAACGCTTCAGCCAGCCAGTGAACTTTGGGGCCTGGTGGAAGGGGAGACTGTGCTTTGCTTTTAAAGAGAAAATAGCAGTGTCTGTAGCGAATAGAGCTGTTGCTAAAGTAACCCAGAACTGTGCTCATACTGGCAACAGCATAGAACTTGCTATTACTCACCAGGGTGCAAAAACTATTGTTGCTGTTGTCAGCCTTGAAAGGATGATAAATCTGCTTGTTCCGAAAGGGTATCTGAGTAACATTAATAAATGAATCCAGGAGAAAACACTGCTTCTGGGTGAAATAGTTTTGTGCATTTTTTCATGGTGATTGTCACCATGGCTCTGTTTGTTCTTGTGCCCGAGGCACGAACATTGCAGTACATGAGTCTGTGAAGTGTGTAGCCATGAGGAACAGAAATTTGGGAAGACTTTGGGCAATTGCTTGTGCCAATTTGAAAAAGGAGGCAAAGAAACAAATCTCAGTGTGGAGTCATGTGTAGTAAGCATGTAAGCTTAGAGCCGTAGCACACATTTTAATTTGAGTTTGGGTTTTGGGGTTTTTTTTTAGTAGCTGATTGCTATGGGACATGTCTGATGTGCAGCTATGTTATTACCCAAAACAGTTGAAGAAAATGAAGTAAACCTTCTAAAGATTTCATCTTAAGATGGTTTCTGAACCATTACTCTTGATAAGAAGAAATCATAGCTTAATATACTCCATAATACTAGTAGAAGTAGCATTAGCAAAAAAAAAGAGGAAAAATGTAAATTGAGCTTATGCCTCTTTAGACAATGATAGTCTATTACCTTAAATTTTATTTGGTTTTTCTTACCTTAGTGTAATGTGATGTCTTAAGGAGGTTTTAAAAACAAAGAAAAAAATATGCTTTTAATCAAAATTGAAGACATCCAGAGATAAAGAAAAATGGCCCTTTAATTCTGGTAATTTAGTTGAAGGGGTGGAAAAATCAAAACAGTGCCTGGAGGATATTTCTAGGGGTTAAAAGGGAATAGAGGAGGAAGAAGACCTGCAAGCCAGGCTTGCAATGTTATGTTGGTTTTTTTTTTTTCCTAAAACGTAAAAGATACTTCTGATTTCAAAATCTGAGCAAATCTCAGTGAATAGCTCAATTTCCACTCATGTTCAGCAGCCAATAGTTATTAAAAATGGTTGTTAAAATGCATCAGTAGCTATTAGTCTCTTCTTAGAATATAAATGCTCTTTCAATGGCTAATGCAGTAATTTCATTCAACTAGCATAAAAATAATTAACGTGTACTATCAGATGTGCAGAGCTACTGCATAAGCTATTTATTTTTGACACAAAATGATCTTCTTCATGTAGCCTAATTAGTTGATTGGACTAAACCTAATATAAACATAATCTTCATAATTTTTGTAGTGTTTTTTTGTTTCTTTCCAGACTCTCAAGAGTGCAGTGAGATCATAATATCTGAAACAGGGGGGTTTTTTGCAGATCCAGGGTGTAGCAGCAAACACTGTTGGTTGTAATATACATTAATTTCTACCAAGCATAAGGCTTTGTTCTTAATATATGTAGTTGTGGAATCTGTTCTCCAAACGGCCAGTTTTTTGCACCTTTATCAAACTAGCCCAAATTCATGGTGCGGTGCATTGTGCGGTTTCAGAATACAATAGAACTACTGAGGTTTGTGTAAGCTGGTCCCAGAGAACATTGCTTACACTAATGAGTGAAATAGGGAATATTTCTATTCCTGTGGATCAGGAAGGAGTTTAAGAAGTGAATGAGAGCTGTTGACTGCACTGAGAGTTGCTAATGAGTTTTTGTATGAGGTATTAACAAGAATGGTTTTAATATTATGTTGTAAAGGTGCAACTTAATAAAGTTTGATGGCAAGATCATTTGAGCAGTGATTTGTACCAAGGCACAAGCCAAAGTCAGCAAGTCACAAATCAAAGTTACCATACTAGAAAGTTATGCACAATACCAGTCACTTACTGAAGAGCTGCCATTGGTAAAAGATCTCTGCCTTGGGGACCAACATTGACAAGCATCCCAGCTCAGGGGGAGATCACCCTTCAGCCAGGCTGCTTAGCCAGTAGAGCTCAAGGGCAGCTCACTTAGGCTGTTATGGAAAAAAGTGATTAGCTTGTAGTCAAATTACATGTGATGGGAAAGGTATGCATAAGACTCTTGTATCCAAATCTTCCTTTGTTCCTTAAGAAGTGAGTCTCGGAAAAAATACGTGCTGTTCATGTGTTAATAGCATGATTGGTGTTTCAATTTCAGACACACCGATGTTTACTGTGTCACTCTGCTCTGAAAACTGTTCGGCAGTTTGAACCATGTGTTGTAAGGAAAGGTGATAGGGAAGCTGATACAGATATATCTAGTATGTTTAGAAGTTTACTGTCCTAGAGATCTAATGTGCATTTTGAGCTGCAGCCATCTTTTCCATGAGAGAGGCACTGAACCTTGGCTGTTAAGAAATCTGACATGTCTACAGTGTGACTGTGATTTAAAGTTAGAGGAACAGCAGTGACTGTCAAAAATGAACAAAATCTCTAGCTCCTTGTGTGGCAAATGAAATTCCAAGTGCTGCTTTGCTTAGCAAAGAGGAGGATGTTGGTGCAGTTGACTACTAGAAGGTGTACAGACCATAGAATCAAGAGTCATAGAGTCACAGGATCATACAATGGTTTGGGTTGGAAGAGACTTTAAAGACCATCTGGTTCCATCCCCCCTGACATGGGCAGAGACACCTTCCACTAGACCAGGTTGCTCAAAGCCCTGTCCAGCCTGGCCTTGAAAGCTTCCAAGGATGAGGCAGCCACAGCTTCTCTGAGCAACTTGTGCCAGATGAGTAGGGAATTGCTTTTTCAGAAGCTGAGAAATCCTTGTAGTCCTTCTGCCCTTCTCAATACCTGTTTGAATTTTTAAAGAGCAAATAAAGTTATGCTTAAACAGAGTCCTGTGTTACCACACAAATATTGTACTCAAAACATAGGAAGCAGTAAGTCATAGCTGAATCCAGTTTGTCTCCAAAATGATCTTCAAATGATGAACATGAGTGACTGCAATGTTTTTCGGTGTGTGTGTACGCCCACATATATTACATACACACATACACATTTTTATACATATGTACACACTTATATTCCCTAAAAGAAAAAAAATCAGTTTCCATATAGTTAATGAGGGTAATTTTATGCTGAGAAAAGTGTTCCATTGTAACTTGTTGCCTACAAAACCAAGGATTTTTTTCTAGCACTGGCTGTACCACAGATGTGAATGATGTTCTGCAAGAGATTTGTATTGTAGGCACAACATTTTTGCAATTAAAATATACGGGTGTTTCTTTCTGTGTTTTTATTTGGAAGAGAATGTTAGTATGATACTGAGATTTTTTTAAAAAATCCTAATGTATATGTATTTTTTCCATTTGTGGTAATGTACGGTTTAGAGCACATTTTTTGTTTGGTTTTGCAATCCTTTGTTTAAGAAGGATCAGATCATAATTTTTCTCTTTATCAACCTTTTTGCAGAGTTTTCAGGCAGAGAATAAAAGAGCTAGTAAAATAATCTGGTCAGTGCAAGCTTAATGTGTTTCCCAGTTGGTGCTGTGCCTAGAGGTGAGTTAGAGTCTGCTAGAATTGATATATAAACAAGTAGCTGAATGGTTGTGTTTTGCTGGTTTGTGTAGCAGAATTACAAAATGTTATTTCTTATTAGTAACACTCTTCCACAAACTGGTAGAAACATCACAGGTATTTGTAACTGCTGTGTTTTTTCTGCTAAACTGGCTAAAATATGAAACTCCATCAATATATGTCTTTCAGATGAAGGAAAACGTATAATTTTTGTAATGCATGTCTTAATGGACCTGTTATTTAATCTATTTATGAAGAAAAGGCGAAAGTTATCTAGCTGAGTTTATGCAAACTCTTTTGTATATTGCTTATGTTTTTTTCCTAGGCTTAATGGTAGAGAATAAGATAAAATGTTTGTATTGCCTGCACATATACAAATATGGTATGATGGTCGATAAACAGAAATGTTAGTCAAGCAGTATGTGCTATAAGATGTAAAAGGACTTCTTTGTTTAGTAATATTTTCTCAAGTTGTAAGCACTGATAAATGATTATTTTTCATCTTTAAACTGAAATATACTTTTGTATACTTTTTTGTATATATTTTTTGTATACTTTTTTTTTATACTTTTGTATATAATTGTCTGCAAAAGACTATTTTGAATTAAGCTTTTTACTTGCATTTGCAACAGATGGAATTGCATATGTATAATGATTGGGAAAAAGTGAATTTGAGCCATTATTCAGTAGATAGACATCAATTACAATTGTGACTATAATTATAAGTAAGAAGTCATTTTCTTTTTTAACTCCTTACTGGTCATCTTTGAATGGTTATGATGTAAGAGAACTTTATCCATCAGACTATACATATGACTCAGTCCAGGAGTATTTGGAAGGGCTCTAAATAATGTGAATAAGAAAAATTCCTTAGAAATTATATATTATACCCATCAAAACCTGTCTTTTAACCATCTGGGTTTTTTTTTTCTGAATGCATTGTATGTGTTAATGGAGTGTTTATTTTTGGTGTTTGATAGTTTGTTAGCAGTAGGTAACATGGGGTTTTGATAATGATCTTGATTCAAGGAACCGAGAATGATACTAAAAAGTTCAAATGCTGACTGACAAAGGGTTTCAGCCCAGGGTTTCTTTGACGAAGTCCAGAAAATGTTGGTAGAAACAGGAAATAAGTAATTCATTAAAAATTTTGGCTCTTGTAAAATTATTTCTAAATAACACAAGAATTTCTGAATGATCATGGCTGATCTACCAGATCTGATTCTGTGGAGAAACAGATTTCTTTCTCCCCAAATAACTTTTTCTGGTATTTTATAGTTTGCATTCAAACCTCTAATAATTTTTCTCTCCAGTTTTCCCCTGGTGTTGAGAGGCTTGAGGTAACATTTTAGCACTGGAGGTTTTTGAATTATTAATTAATTAGATCTAAGTCTAATGATCAGAGAATCCCAATACAGGAATAAAGAGAAGAAGAGATGACAATTTAGTGAATGTACTTAATCAGTATTTTGCTTTAAAGATAGATATCAACACAAATATTTTCCCTAATAGAGATGATTGGACTGGATATATAATCCACATGGAAGAAAAAGTGACAGACTTCATTAAGCCTACTACAAGGGCTTATATATTACATTGTAAAAATGAGTGCTGCCAGGAAAGTACCACCAGTGTTGCAAAGCATGTATGTATCCCTAAGCTCTGGACCCACAAATACTCAGCCAGATGGGCTTTTTGGAACAATGGGGTGTCCTGGGTACAGCAGTAGCAATCATTTTTCTCCTTCTTGGTAGCTAGTGCATCACTGTGTTTTCGACTTTTGGCCTGGGAACAGCCCTGATAACACTGATGTTTATAGTTATGGCCTAGAATGTTTGGTTTGAACACGGACTTTCTGAGTCTCATGCTCTGCCAGGGAGGAGGGGAAGCCGGGAGGAAGCAGAGACAGGACACCTGACTCAAAC
>JAOEHY010025871.1:0-23909 GCA_025447955.1 Psilopsiagon aurifrons
GTCCTGTCTCTGCTTCCTCCCGGCTTCCCCTCCTCCCTGGCAGAGCATGAGGCTCCAAAAGTCCTTGGCCAGACCAACCATCACTAAGCCATAACTAAAAACATTGGTGTTATCAGCTTTGTTCTCAGGCCACAAGTCAAAAACACAGTGCTGCACCAGCTACCAAGATGGGGATAAATGACTGCTGCTGCTGAACCCATGACAGACACTTATTAAGAAAGAGAAGTACATATCAGGAGAGATCAATTCAATCTTTTGATTAACATTAGCTTTTCTGTATTTCTAGAACCAGAATTAGATATAGAAAGGGGTACAGACACTGACAATGCTGCCATGCAGGCTCCTGCACTGAAGTCACTATCCTGCCACCTGTCATCAAATTAGAGTCTGTATACCACAGGAGCCTCCATAATGCAGGAGCCACAGAGAATTAGGTTTTCAGACATGCTTTTCAGCATCTGCTGCCTGAACTATCCAAAAGTGAGGGTTCAGTGAGTATTCTTTGAAATGTCAGCCACAAGGTTGCACACCTTGGAATGGTTAGCCACTGATAAGTCATGAGGTTCCAGAAGCCATTAGTCACTATCTGGTTTATGAGTATGGGCACCTGAAATTTTGTCTGGCAAGTCACAAGTCAGAGTGTCAGTTGGTAGCAGAGGGCCGTGATGACTTTCTGTTTCCAAAAATTCATTGTTTGTTGTTGGCTGTTTCCCAAGCATGATGCTGTCCCCACCAGCCTCAGTTGATCTTCTGGGCATAGAAGCTGTGGCTTACCAGAAGCAAAGCTGTCACAACACTAAAGTTTCTCAGAAGTCATATTTTTTGTCAGGCAGAAGAAAAGCCCAGGAGAGCAGGAGTCAGACAATTCAGTATCCTCTGAGAGCAGCTACCTCAAAGCAACTGCAAAAAAATTTTTCCTCATACTGAGCCTTTGCTCAGCCAGTGGAGGTTTAGGCAGCAGGCACCAAGAGGTAACCAATAGGGAGTGAACAAATGAATGAACAGAAACAAAAATAAGGCTTACTTCCACATGTGAGCTTTACATAAACCATGGGGCTGGCAAAAATAATGAACGACCATCATCTCCAGGGTACTTCCTGGCTGAGAAACCCATACTCCAGAAAGAAAATTTTTTTCCTTGAAGCACCTTGAGCACCATAAGCAATAATGACATGCAGTCAATGCAGATAGACAGCTCAGTGCAAACCAAACCTGAAATAGTGTAAATGTAGAGACCCCAACAGTACCTGCTTTTACTTGACCCCATAGAGGTGTATTACTTGCTAGTAGGGCTCCACTGTTGCCAAGACCCAGGAAGGTATTCACAAATTGTTACCATTAAGGACCTTTTAAAATTATCTGGAGTAAAAGTAAAACTTGTCTCTGTTTTTATAATGAATTATAACATTAAAAATGTGTGTTTCACCTTGACTTCTACAGTGTTTGCGGTTCACCATTTATCCCTGATAATAGAATACAAAGTATTTTTTACTTTGATATAAAAGGAAACTACCAGGCTTCCAAAGACATTACTGTATGGCCTATTTAAATGTATCTATCTCTGATGGAATCATGAGTTTGCAAGAAAGTTTCAAGATTAAAATAGAAAAATTATCATCTCAATTAGTGGACATTGTTAACGTGCCCATTTACAAGAGAAGACAAGTGGAATTAAATAAAAATGGTTTGCCCTTGGGTGAAAATTAAAGTGACTGCTGGGAGGAATTAAAATAAAGGAAGGCTATTTTTTTCTCTCCCAAGATCAATTGAATTTTCTAGTGGTTCCAAAGTGCTACATAAAGATCAACTATTGCTTCAGGGAGGAGAAAGTTGATGGATTCATTAGTTCACAAAGAAAACTCAAAATCCTCCTAACTAGTCCAAGAAGGGGCTAAAATCACGATCACTTCTGAGGCAATATGTCTCAAATTTAAACACTTATTCAGAAACGCTTAAATGATTTGATATGTTTTAAAGCATAACTCATAAAACTCATTAGTATGTCATCAGAAGATTAAGTCATGCAAAATTTCTTGCATGTTTTTAAAAGAAAAAAGAACAAGAGACCATCAAAAATGAGATTAATATATATTCAATAAGAGTTCATTAGATAGTGATAAATCTTCTGAGAAGTACTGAGATTTATCAAAGTGCTACAAATAACAAAATGTTCTAGAGAATTATTACATGGTTAGAGCCAATAATATCTCACTCAGGAAGTCCTTATGACAATTGACTCCACTGGAATTTGCAATGGGAAAGACACTACAGGCACTTGCTCTGAATAGAGTCATCCAGTCTCTAAGGTTTACAAAGTAGAGTCAATGTTTTTAAGGATGACACATGCAAAAGCAAAGCATCTAAAGCATCATTACAAATCCTGATTTTTAGGGCTACCTAAAAGAGCCACTGCACAAACAGCAGATTAGGCAGACAGCTCTGGTTCTAGTGGAGTCCCTTGGCTGCCACCACACTCCCCGAAAGGATGGGAAGGACAGAAGTTCTGCAGGCTGGAATAGCTGCACAAATATACCTCTTATTATATAAGTGCATGGAACCTGAAACTGAGAAGAAAACTATTTCTAGCCAATGGTTTTGTGTCAGATGAAAGAGCTGAAATGCCCCAGGCTAAAAGCAAAGCAAGTTCAAGAATGTTTTGCGAATGTTGGGTACCAGGTGCAAGATAGTCTATTGATAGGTAGACAGACAGACAGACAGATAAAATATTTCCTCAGTGTTTCTTTTGCCAAGTAGGGCTCTAAGACTTGTAAGCAAGATGAACAGGGCTTTATGGAGTTAGCGATCATGTGATGTAGCATCCATTGGATCTGCGTTAAGAACACCCCTGAAAAAGAGTTAATATTTGTAATGGTTTATAAGAAGCATTACTTATTTGCTCGCTGATTATGCACATATAAAGCTAGAATGTAGTCAGTATTCACACATACCAGGTCCAGAATCACAACATCCCCACTTCTGTAAAACATAGAAACTGGAGAGAAAAACCATTTGAACAGAGCTCTGGTCTTTCATGCATAAAATTATTCACACTATTTAACAGCACAGCAACATAGAAAAGTATGCCAGGTTTCAATTTCACACAAACGCACATTAGAAAGGGATAAAACATAAAGAATTCACACACAATATAGGTTTCTAATGTAACCACAGACTTACAGAAAAAGAACCCCATTATCACTATCAATAGTTTGGTGAAAATTTCAAGTCAAAGCTAAAGAAGCTCTCAGTTTTTTCATGGAATGGCACAGGCTTTATTATCCTAGCTCTGTAAAGTTAGTGCAGGTTGCATTTTTTTCTCATTGACTTAGAAACTCCTGCTGTTGCAGTTTTGGTTCAACTTAAAATTTGGAATCATTAGAATAAGCATTATTTTAAATATAGCATCTCTTTGAAAGGTCCAAAAGGTTTGTCTTTTTTCTCCTTTGCAATACAAAATAAATGAAAAAGAAATAAGCATTACTGTAACTGCAGTTGTCAGTCTTTGCTGCTATTTGAACATGAACATCACCCCATGATGTTCCAAACAAAGCAGCTTGTGAACTGTCTGCATAACAGAATATTCCTTCCTTTCTGTGCTAGAATCACTCCTCCTGGCACAAGGAAGTGAAAACTGCAATGCTTTCCACTAATAAGGCTTGTCACATGAAGAAAGAAACTAACTCTAGTTCTGACAGGAAAGCACCTTCATTTCCATCATGAACTCTAGATAAGAATAGTGCTGAAGGGGTATCCTGGCTCAGAGCACAATTCTCTTCCCATGCATATCCATGCTATTGCTGCATTGAGGTGCCAAGTTGGCTTTTCTGTAAAGATATTCTACTTTGGAAAGACGGTTTATAAGGAATAGAAGATTAAAATATGTTTGCTTTTCATCTTTTTGTTTATGTGTCTGACAGAAAAACTCTTCAGCCTTTGCCTATACTTGGTCCTCCAATCTGTTCTGTGTACTGAGGTTAGGATAACTATGAGTTAAAAAAGCAGGGAAAGAGAAGACAATCTTAAAGAAGATGGACAGGGAAAGTTCTTAGTGTAACTACAGTTTTACACAATCTCCTCTTGTAGATTTATAGTTCGTTGCAGCTAATGGTGCATATTTTCCTTCTTGCTCGAAGACGGATTCATTCACAACATGCAAGATGATCACTGCATTAGACAAAAATATCCATAGCTTTGAGTGCTCAGTTTCTGAGGCATCCATGCAGATAACATCCAAGATCCCACAAAAATTAATCAGGTGCCAAATAAACCAGAGAGAATAGAGAACAGATTAAGCTTGTAATATATGATTTAAAATCAGATTCATGCAAGCTAATTCTTTATTCCCTCAACCAAAAAAGAAAAAAACAACAAAAACAAAAAAACCCCAACCAACAAATACACCAAAAAAAAATCACCAAAACTAAAATAAACAAAGAAACGATAACAAAAAAATTTAGTCCTTAGAAGCTCTCCCTCTAATAAAAATAACTGTGCACCTCCAGAAAGCAATGAAGACTGCCTAAGTTCTGAATCCAAGTGGGCATGTCTAAGATTATCTGTTGGAACACTGGCTAGCCCTTGGTTCAGACATTCAGATGAGCTTCATAGCTTATGGATTATAAACTTCATATAATATTAATGTAAACAGCTCTTTATCCCCCAAATCATCAAAACATGATTTTTTATGAGAATGCATTATAGTACTAAATTTTTATATGCACTAATGAAAAACTTAGCAACAAGCCTGCCCAGTAACTTAGTGTTATTGCTGTCAAGGTCATAAACAATATTAAATTATATTAAAAGAACAGAAACCCTAACACAAGCCCACATACCTGTGCATCACTTTGGAGTTAACATTAGTTTCTGTGAGGAAATACTTACTGTGATAATAATTGCAATATCAGGGAGAAACTTACTAAGCAAGTTCATAGAACAACCTTCTCCTAGTAATTCTGTTTCTTTTTCTCCATGTTATGAAGGAACAGGTAACAAAGACACAAAATGTATGATGTATATTTTACAGTTCTATAAAATAACACAATTTGGACTTCACAGGACTGACTTCTGCCTGTTTAAGACACTGGTTGGCAGAATTCCCTGGGAAAAATGAATGAAGACAAAGGGGCCAAACCAGCAAAATCAAAACAGTAGAGAAGAAAAACAGGCTAGCTGAATAGGAAGATATTGCTGGAATTCAACAGAAATAGAGGATTTATTACCTGTGGAAGAAGACACTGTCCCCATGAGAAGTACAAGGATGTTGTTAGGTTACGTAGACAGAAAGTCAGAAAGGCAAAGGCACAGATGGAACTAAATCTGGCCACTGCCATAAAAGATTATAAAAAGTACTTTTTCAGATATATTATCAATAAAAGGAGGGCCAAGGAAAACCTCCATCCTCTCCTGGATACTAGGAGGATACCTACTGACTGAGGATGAGGAAAAGGCTGAGATAAAATGCTGCCTTTGCCTCAGTCCTTAATAGTCGCACCAAGTCTATGGGGCCGAATGGGTTATGCTCAGGAGAGCTGAAGGAGCTGGCAGAGCAGCTTGCTAAGCCACACTCCATCATCTGTCAGCAGTTCTGGTCTGGCGGCAGGTCCCAGAGGATTGGACGTTGGCAATGTGATGCCACTCTCCAAAAAGGGAAGGAAGGAAGAGCCCAGAAACTACAGCCCTGTCAGCCTGACCCCAGTGCCAGGGAAGGTCATGAAGTGGATGATCCTAAGTAAGATCATAAAGCATGTGTAAGAAAATAAAAGGATCAGGCCCAGTCGGCATGGGTTTATGAAGGCCAGGTCCTGCTTGACCAACCAGATCTACTTCTGCGATAAGGTGATCTGCCTGGTTGATGAGAGAAAGGCTATGGACATTGTTTATTTGGACTTCAGTAAGGAACTTCACAGTGTCTCCCACAGAGTTCTCCTGGAGAAATTGTCTGATCATGGCCTCGACAGGTAGATTCTTCACTGGGTTGGAATCTAGCTGGATGTCCCAGCCCAAAAAGTAGTGGTAAATGGTATCACATCTAGTTGGCAACCGGTCACTAGTAGTGTCTCTCAGTGTTAGGGCCAGTGTTGTTTAACATCTTCATTGATGATCTGGATGAGGGGATTGAGTACACCCTTGGTAAATTTGCAGGTAACAAACACCAAGTTGGGTGGCAGTGTTGATCTGATGAAGGATAGGAAGGCTCTGCAGAGAGATCTCAACACGATGGATCAATGGGCTGTGGCCAATGGTATAAGCTTACACAGGGCAAAGTGCCAGGTCCTGCATTTGGGCCAAAACAACCCCATGCAACACTACAGGCTTGGGGAAGACTGGCTGGAAAGCTGCTTGGCATAAAAGGATCTGGGGGTGCTGACTGACACCTGGCTGAACATGAGTCAGCTTGGGCCCAGGCAGCCAAGAAGGCCAACAGCACCCTGGCCTGTATCAGAAACAGAGTGGAAAACATGGCCAGGGCAGTGATCATCCCCTGTACTCAGCACTGGTGAGGCTGCACTTCGAATCCTGTGTTCAATCCTGAGCCGCTCACTGCAAGAAAGACATTGAGGTGCTGGAGCAGGAAATGCCAAAAAAGCTGGTGAAGGGTCTGAAGCACAAGTCTTGTGAGGAACAGCTGAGGGAACTGGGGTTGTTTAGCCTGGAGAAGAGAAGGCTAAGAGGGGATCTTATCACTCTCTACAACTAGCTGAAAAGAGGTTATAGTGAGGTGCGAGTTGGTCTCTTCCCCCAAGCTGCATCAGGGGAGATTTAGGTTGGATATTAGGAAAAATTTCTTCACAGGGAGGATAGTCAGGTGTTGGAACAGGCTGTCCAGGGAAGTGGTGGAGTCTTCCTCCCTGTAAGTGTCCAAAAACCTTTCAGATAAGGCCCTCAATGACATTGTTTAGTAGTGTTTTTTACAGTCCTGGGGTAATAATTGACCTCAATAATCTTAAAGGTCTTTTCCAACCTAGTTGATTCTATGATTCTAATTTTACTGTCTTCATGGTCACCCCTTCTGTGAATTTATCTTTTGAAATCGTGCTACTAGTGGCATCAGCACAGAGACAATGTCTTTTTTCTTTCATCATGTACCTATTCTCTTTGGGACCAAATGTTCTTGTTGTTTACAAATTAGAGGACAGAAGGCAGGGCCAGAGGGAGCGTACTGAAAAACAAAACAAAGACCTAATTTGAATCTGCTGATAATGTAGTTGCTCCACTTAGCCTTAACCGTAGCTGAAGGGAACGATAGAAGGGGAGAAGTATGGTGCCAAGAAGACGAAAAGCAACCAAAAAAAGGGCTTCTTTTGTCTGATGTCCGTTGTCACCAACATGTTTTCTGTAATGGTGCTCTCTGACACTAGAAATCTGGAAAATCATATTATGAGAGGCACACGCATAATGACTACAGGGTGTAAAAAGTCATTTCCTAGGGGATGGGAAATATCTGTACCCCTTTCTCCGGAACACATTTTATTAAAAATTAAACATCTCCAGTGTTGCTATGAATTGACTGTGATGGAAGAATCTTTCTCCCATTGCAACTCCAGCATAACGAACAAAGTTCTTGGTTCTCAAAGGGTTTGCTCCTGACCTTGTTTAAGCCAGTGTGGACTTTCATAACTTCATTTAACTTGATATTGTCTATATGTGGGGTTGATGGAATACTTATAACAAAGTTTGCTGTGATTTTTTTAGTTTGAAACAAACCCATCTCTTATTCTTTAAAACATAATTTAGGGCAGAGGCTTCCAACCCATTTGGAGCTGTGATCTAAATTATCACCAGAAAACAAATAATCTTGTGACCTTCATCCCCCCAATTTCAATGAGAAAATTAAAAATATATATCACTTTCATTTGTTCATATTACTTCATAATTCTTACCATTTTCAAGGTAGAACTTCTGTTGTATATTTTACTTTTCTGGATGTGTACTGCAGTTATGAACTAATTAGATATTAAAGCCAATTATTAGAAGTAGTTTTAAGATAAATATAAATATTATGAGTAGGATGCTGGCACTTGTCAGGCAAAGGTAAATTGATAATGACAGTTGCTAACCTCAATATATTTGATGTACGAGGAAAGTACTTAAGCGATGAAATGAGTCAGCTATCTTTTTGTAGGTAAATAATCCGACAGTCCACCTCTAGACCAATGAAAATATCCATGTTGCATCAATGATTCATTCAGTAGCTCAGTATTCATTCTGTGAAACCTGAGTTCTTTAAAGCTTTGTCAAAAAAGAAGTTATTACATGGTCACATAATTTCACCAAATACGTGTACCAAACATAGACATACTTGCATCTTCTTCATTAAAAGTGCAACCCATCAGACTCAGAGGACCCATCAGAGAGTTACTATACCAAACTTTATGGACATAGACCAGTGGCTTGCTTATTGTCTTCAGAAATAGTAATTTATTTTTTTTTTTTATTTCAAAAATATGTAAACCAGAGACAGGTTATTTAATCTGGATATTTTTTATAATATAGTAATAATGTCAAGGTTTCTACTTGCAGGTAGGATCATCATAGATCACTAAAACAAAACATATGTTTATTAGACAAAGATGTGTAAATGTGTCAAGGAGAGGAAAAGAAATCCCCAGAAGCTCCAAAGGATGATAGATCAGAACCCTCTACAGCACTTCTAGGGAGAGAAAAGAAGCCTCCAAGGGGTACTAGCTAGCACTCAACTATACATGTCTTGTAAAGTCTTTTAATATCTTCAGATGAGAGGCAAATATGTAAGATGAATCAGTACCAGCCTCATTTCTCCAAACCTTCACTTGTATCTCTACATATATCTCTCTATATATATATACTTTTCTAAAATGAAACCTCAATAAACATGTTATGGAACTTAAAGTGCCAAATACAGTTTCCATCCTCAAAGCAGAAAACTGGCATTTAGATTCTCCACTGTGCAAGAGGCAATGAATCTCCACCTCCTACATCTGAGGCAAGGGCCTCATCTACCAGTTCAAAGGCAGTCAGGAGTGAGAGATCTCTGGCTCGGATGGGGAGTGGAAGGAGCTTCAAGCTACAGTAGCAATTGGAGAATTCTCTTACGAGAGTAATTATTATGGATGCCTTATAAACCTAGGAAAAATTTTAGTTGCCTCTGTTGCCACAGTAACTTGAAATGCGTACGTATTATTTGACAAGTCTGGATTCTTCAGGCATCTCTTATGAAAATAAGTGGCCCAGTCACTATGAAAGCAATCATATGCCATTTACGAAAAGAGGAAATCATTATTATATGTGGTTTTCACAAAAAAAAAAAAAAAAAATCTTATTTTAGTAATATACACACTGTTGTACACATTGTTGCTCTGACTTGCTGGCTTTGAGAATTTTCTTTCCAATTTAAAGTATATAGAGCATTCTTTCTAATAATTTTGAGTTCATTTTTTTTCCTAGTGCAATAATAAAGAGGTTAGTTTTGACACCTTCAATTCTGAGAGAGACTTCTCTTGAGAGAGGTTTATTTCCTCAGAGGGTGTTCCAAGTTAACTATTTTAACTCATTTTGTATTTGCTCAATTAAAATATATAGTATCTTAACATTTCTGGCAAGGTTAAAATTCAAATTCCCTTTCCATATCAGATTTGTGATGAAAATGTAAAGCCATCTTTAAGAATATTCTTGGTTCTCCAAATTATGAAAATACAAAGAGCCATTCATGGCTGAAGGCTTACAGGGTGCTTTTTCTTCAGCCTTAAGAGACTGACTAAGGGAAGAGAAAGATCCTCTCTCCTTCTGGGTAGCATCTTCTTCCTGAATATTCTGGGCAGAAAAGGATGCAACTGAAATTGTGAGTAGACATAGCTATACAAGGATTTGGGGAATTTAGGAGGTTCCCTTTAGGGAATTAGAGGAATTTAGGGAACTAGAGGCCAAGAATTAAAGTGCAATTTAGTGAATTAGGCTACTGTGTTTAGATTTTCTAGAAGACTGATAATTCCGGACAGTTTAAAAGTTTAAAGCAAAGCTTTATTACCTTATATTCATTAACAATACTTATTATGCTAGTTATTTCTTACCTGTTATCAAAACTGTTCTTTCTATTCAAGATTCCTAAGATTCAGCACTGTCAAAATATTAAGCAGCCGCATTTTGTACCCATTTTGTACCTATTTGTACCAATGTCACAATACTGAATAATTAGTCAGACTTTATGCAGTTACTAATAAGGCAGAATAGAAATCAGTATAAATTAATGACTTTATAATATTTATATAATTAAGCACAACAAAAGAAGGCTAAACTAGAAACATGCTGAGTGTGAGAAGGAAAATGACACTTTATCAGCAGGCAACAGTAACTTCAAGAGGTACATTTTATGCAGTATGTTTAAAGAAGGCTACAAGTCTCAGTTAAAAGCTCTAGCTAATTAGCCATGGTAAAGTTTTTCTAGATGAATAAGCTTTAGCAAAAACCATTTCCTCATCTTTATTACCCCAAATTTCTGCTGTTTAAATTAATTATTTTTTAAACAAGTTTACATATCTGCTATTATCATTGATCTCTAAGAACAGAGAAAAATAATTTTATTTTGGTTTTCCTTTTTGTATAATACTGATTTAAATTTTCTACAACTGAGGCAGTAGAAAGCAAAAATCTATTTTTGTTTTAGTTTGATTTAAAGTGGTGATTTTAAATATTCTTGGTGTTACATCATTTAGGATTCAAAGACAGTGAGAGAATCTTTGTCTACCAACATGGGATAATTCAAGTCTCTTTAATTAAAAAAGCTTTCCTACAACTGTTAGATTTAATTAAATCTTCCTTTTTATTGAATTTAAATCTAGGTCCAAATTCAAATTCACAATGCCTGTTTAATTCTTGGCCTCAAATGGGAAACATTTCGTTTGCTGTGAAGCCGAAATCAGGAATGAAGTACAGCTTAAATAATGCAAACTAAAATAAAAGGAAAAAGAATGATCTAGAGAGTCCTTTATTTATCTCCACATTTCCTTGCTTTTCTAAATTTTATTACATCTCCCCTAAATAAATAACTTGATAATTTAAGGCATATATACAAAGGAAAAGGCACAAACAATAATTTGTTGCGCTTTCAATTCCAAACGTTGACTCACTACAAGATGAAGGGTCTATTTGTGTTTAAAGTTAGAACCTACTTCACCTCATCTGTTTTTATAAAATGGTGTCTGTATTCTTCAAGAAAATAGTTAACATAAACACACTTTTTATTTACAACAAAAGTAGCTCAGTCTTAATGTATCCTGAACAAGTGAAAGGACAAGTGAGATGGCAAACCATTATCTGAGTAAAGGCCAGAATTATACTCTAACATTCTTACAGCAGATCTACTTCTTCAGTTCTTTCTCTGTTTCTTTTATTCATGTGGCCTTTACACCTTCAATAGAAGCTGTTTTTCACCAGTGCCATTTCCACTGAGTTTTCAAACCTTTACACCTCCTGCTGAGAAACTTATCTAAAAATTTAGGACAGTTAGGAAGAGTAGCCTATAAAACTCTTTTTGTGTACGAAAGTGAAAGAGGATGACTTTTTTTTTCTTAAACAATTAAATATCTATTTATATAGAGAGAATAAAGAAAGCCTTATGGATTCTGTAAGGATAATAGGTGGTGGAAAAGACAGGGTACAGCCAGAAAAGCAAACTTTTCAGCATTTCCATTTAAAGGTATATTCCTTGCTTGATGTCTTCTCTCTGTTTTATAGAAATAAAAGGTGCCTAGAAGGAGTCAAGCACACGTTTTCTAGCAGAGGATCAGAGGTAATTTCAGTCTGTGTCAGCCAAAGTTCTGCAAGTTTTCAGAAGATGGCATGATATGTCTTCTGCAGAGTAAACATCAAAACTCCAACTGGGTAAATAAAAGCTATATAATTGGATTTAGCATTCTAATGTAAAAGGATTTGTAAAAAGATTTTCTGAGATTTCTATACCTGGAGATTAGGATAGCATGATCTTCCATAAAGAACAAAAATACACAAATATTCACATGTTATTTGGACATTGGTTGCTTTCATGACTGATCACATTCTTCTGCAGAATTGCAAAATTATTCTAATCCTACTTAATTCAGTCAAAAGTAGCTGGTAAATCTGAAAATGCAGGCTTTTATTTAGGAAACAGAAAGGGAAGTAGTTAAGAAACTGCAGTACACAAGGTTTATACTTTCTCCCTCATATCTTATTTTGTCCTATTAAAAGAAGCCTGAAAACAAAAATCTCAAAATCTCTATACATGCATAAGAAATAATAATACTCTGCTGTTATCAAAATCACTTTAAGAAATTTCTCAGTTGAAACAGAAGTATATACCTAACTGAAATCCTCTTTTATTCTCTATTTTTGATATTGTCACTGAATGTCAATCACATGTAACAGAAAACTATGTTTGTTCCCTGTTTTTCTGCTACATTGTAAAAGAATTGCAGGGTTCTTGATTATCTAGCTATTATTTTTATTCTTTGAATTATTATTGTAGCCGTTTCATTCACCTCAACCAAAAAAAATTTTGCAGAAGAAATACTGAAATATGCTGAGTAATACAGTATAGCAATTCTCCATGTTTCTCTGCTTAATTCTGATCAAGCTAAAATATTTCAGAGCTATCCTTTTGTTAGAATGGACAGCTGTGAAAATGCTAGTTTTCTATTCTAACTAATGTCTGTTAGCTAGAAGAATGAACAAGATTTTTGGCATTAATTTTGCTTTAGTAAAAATTGTAGATTTCACCTAAGACATTTTGAAAATTTGTGAGATTTTTTCAGTTAAAATGAAGCAAAATCATCTCACAGACAACTCTTTTTTTGCAAAATGTATGAGCAAGGAGGAAAGTGAGCCATATGGGACAAGTGGGCTGGTAATGTGGGCAGGGTGTTCTCTTCTGTAGATATCATTAATTTTTAAATTAATTTTAAAATCGTTTTGATTTTAAAATGGTTTAAAAAACTGTTCTGAAATATTCAGAACCTCATCTTTCCAAATTTACTTTGAGGGGTAATAGAGGACCGGAGTTGCATGCCGCAGAACAAGCAGAGGGCACTATCAAGACAAGGTTGACAATAATCAGCGCAGACTTGGGCATTTCACTTTCTCTAATTCTCTAAGAATTAGCAAAAGGTACATATCCTGTAGAAGAGTTATGCACACCCACACAGACACGTATACTGGTTTTGAAATTTGCTGCACTTTAGAAACAAATAGGACATTGAATAATTTCAAGAGCTCTTAATTCTTTTTCTCCCTGCAGTATGCCTAAGGGAAGAACTTGTGATAATGTGGAAAGGAACTTGTGTCATCACTGCAGGAACATTTGTTTAATGGCATTCATTTACATAGAAATATGCACACTAATAGGAACAATTCAGATATTCAGCAAACAGCTTGTGATTTCAAGAAACTGTTGACAATGCTAACGGTGGTAAAATACCTTTTGAGTAGTCTACATTATTATTTGTTTGCCTAATTGTCATACTGAATCATTCTCCACCCGCTGTTCTCCTGTTTTCTGTAGTGGTCATTTCCTCATTTTTATTCACTCACGGGCAGCCTCTTATTTTGCAAGTCACAGCTAAGTTTTTTAGAAAGTTATTATTAGTGCGGTAAGAATTTAGAACAAATAATGTTAACTCTGCAAGTTCATGCAAAAGTAGAAGATATTTAGGCTCAGGTGGGAATACTTTGGAACTTTTTCTCAGTCATTGTACCCCCAGAGACATATCAGTGTTGTGATCGTCAGCTCTGCAGTGTGCAGATGGACAGACTCAGCTCCAGAAGTGCTGAGGCAGTTCTTTCTGTGATGATAAAGTCAAAGTTCATTGTTATCGCAGGGGATTTAGGCATTTAGAAAGGGCTTCACAGTTGGCTGTACAAAGTGACACTTGGACCCGCTCACTTGTCTGGAAGCTGAGTGACGAGGAGTGCTTGCTCTCAAGGAGGTGCTTGCTGGAGCTTGAAAGCTGCGTTTAGGATAACAAATCGTTTTCTATACCTAGGTTCATAAACAGCATGCTTTGGTAATGCCAGTTACAGGCTTTCTTTTCTTCTTCCAGGTGACTGTATTGGTGATTTCATCATAATGATGATATGACCTTAATTGCCTTCTTGGAGGTCAGACACCTGGAGTGCAACTGCTTCCCCAGTTAGAGAAGATTCAAAACCACTTTCACTACTTCTTAACGATATAGTACCTGAGCCATTAGGCTTTATATCCGTATTGAAATTGTGAGCCTGGGACATTGGCAATGGGAAGTTCATTTGGTCCTGGAAAGCAAATTTCTCTCTTTATCGGCTCCATAGCTTGTATAGAAAAGGAGGACAAAATGGTTAGACACCTTTTACAGTTCTTATAGGTACAAAATAAGAAGCAAGCACAAAGGCCAATATGACTTTGTAGGGAAGGGTTGCTCACGACGACTTGCTCCCTGATGCGTTTATGGTTTTTTGTGTTAGAAACAAAAGCAGGAGTAAAAATTGCATCCCAGGCTTTAGAAGTAAAGCAGTGTACTCGTAAATACCAGATAGAACCACTGCAAAAAAAGGATGGGGTTTTGTTTTGCATGACAGCAATGAACAATAATTAATATTACCTATATTATAGCTACATCAGACAGTAACATTGAAAAGAGCTTGTTTAACCTTCTTTGAAGAGAACTGCTGGACAAAATGATTAGGCTAGGAAATATTGAGCAGATTAACAAGACAGTTTGCAATAGAAATGAAAATGTAATTTTCCTCATAATTGCCTTGGTGTCTAGACACAGTGCACACAGAACCATGAGTTCAGTACATTTGTTTCTACAAAATGAAACACATCTCCAACTTTTCAAACCAACTTTATGATGTGCTATTGATCAAAATGGCCATGAAAATATTACTGAGAGATAATTACAATTTCTTGAACTCTCTCTGTTTTAAGGCCTTATATTATACTTTATAACAGCATCATTGTGTCTCCATTCTACACCAGACCTGTGTTAATTATCCTACTTAACATTGTTTCTATAGTAATAATTGTACAACCTGATTTCTGTGGGTTTTGAGCTTAAGACACTGTGTTTTTAGTGGGATGGGAATTCTCACTTCTTAGAGTAGTTTCATCACTGATCCCCTACACAAGCTTACACAATTCACTTCTTCCCAAGGTAAATCTACCCTGCAGTAAAATGAAGTCACTAATATTTACTTACTTTACTGTAAGTAAGGGTCATGAGAGGGTCACCATGAGGGTTCATAAAGACTTGGTAGCATTTATGCAGTGCTTAGAGAATGTAAAGTACTTTGAACTACACTGTGACTTGGGCTATATAGCAAACCTGAAATCCTCCTTTCACCACTGCATGAGCTACACTTTAAAAATGGGCTGGTACAGAGACTGGACTCAGCATGCACACTTACTACTGAATTCTGTCTAAAATCATGTTACAATTTACTGCCTAAATTGTTGAACAGCCTATTTTCAGGTGGGAGGGAAAATACAAGGAGTAACTGCATCATATAAATTCTTCTTTCTCTATGTCATGCATTCAGCAGTAGCAGTCATTTTTCTCTTTCTCGGTAGCTGGTGCAGTGCTGTGTTTTTGACTTTTGGCCTGGGAACGGTGCTGATAACACCAATGTTTTCAGTTACTGCTT
Organism: Psilopsiagon aurifrons; assembly: GCA_025447955.1. Taxonomy (NCBI): domain Eukaryota; kingdom Metazoa; phylum Chordata; class Aves; order Psittaciformes; family Psittacidae; genus Psilopsiagon; species Psilopsiagon aurifrons. The sequence goes on from JAOEHY010025871.1 coordinate 15,634, forward strand.
AGAATGTTTGGTCTGGCCAAGGACTTTCGGAGCCTCATGCTCTGCCAGGGAGGAGAGGAAGCCAGGAGGAAGCAGAGAGAGGGCACCTGATTCAAACTGATCAAAGAGGTATTCCATACCACAGCACATCATGCCCAGGATGCAGGAAACGGAGAGCAGAGACCCGGAAGGGTGTGGGGTGTGCACGGCTTGATTGGGCTGTGTATATGTGGTGAGCTGTTGTACTCTCTTCTCTTGTATTTCTCTTGCTAGTGTTATTATTGGTGGTAGCAGTAGTGGTTTGTGTTATACCTTAGTTACTAAACTGTTCTTATCTCAACCTGTGAGAGTTGCATTCTTTTGATTCTGCTTTCCATCTCTCCAGGAGCAGAGGGAAGAAAAAGGGGGAAGTGAGTGAACAAACTGCGTGGCTGATTTACAGCTTAAACCACGACACTCTATAATACACATTTCAGAATATGTGATAAAAGCAAAAGCAGGACTAAGAATCACAATTTATTTTAGGAAACCAAACACCACTTAATAACATGAGTTTAATTCTCTAGTTGTGCAGTGTGCAAATCGCAACCTTTTTTATTTCACTTGTTAGGAAAAACATATATGACTATATGCCTAGAAGGTTTTATTTGTGCTTTATTATGTTACTGTAGATAAGCATTTGTAGTACAACAGATAAAAAAGAGAATTTAAGCCTTATTAAAAGTTATAGGAGGTTCATCCTAATGCTGGTTTTGTGAAATTTTCTCACTTCATCCTATTATCTGTATTGGCCTGATTTTACTGCTCTTGCAGATGTCGAGTAGTTTTTAACTTCTAGCCTTATAAATGGGACTAAGTTTTGGATTTGTGCTGAAAATAGTGTTGACAATTCAGGGATGTTACTGGTAAGCAGTGTTTACACAGAGTCAAGGCTTTTTCTGTTCCTCACTGCACCTCACCAGCCTGCTTGCTGGGGTTGCACAAGGTGGAAGGGGACAGAGCTGGAACAGCTGAACCAAACTTAACAAAGGGATGTTCCATACCATATGATGTCATGCTCAGCATAAAAAGCTGGGGAAAGAAGCACAAAGAGGGGATGTTTGGTGTGATGGTGTTTGTCTTCCCAAGTAACCGTTACTCATAATGAAGCCCTGCTGTCCTGGAGATGGTTGAACACCCGCCTACCAATGGGAAGTGGTGAACGAATTCCTGATTTTGCTTTGCTTGTGTGCATGGCTTTTGCTTTACCTGTTAAGCTGTGTTTACCTCAGCCCACAAGTTTCCCCCCTTTAACCCTTCTGATTCTCTCCCTTCTCATATCAGAGAGGGAGAAGTGAGTAAGTGGCAGTGATTTGTTGTCAGCTGAAGTTAAATGATGACAGAATGCATGAGCTATTGCTCTATATGAATATCAGACATCAGATCAGTGGACTTACAGAGACATTAAGCTGGTTTAGAATCACGGCATTGCATCAGAGCAAAAGGTTTAGCTCTGACAAAGCAGCTACTTGAAAAAGCCACGTATCTTGACTGTTATTGCTTAAAAGGGCTCGTAGGCATTAGTATTGTGCATTTTTCAAGCTTCCTATTCTCAAAGGTTTTAGCAGGACACTGTAACCAGTCTTTAAATGCTGTGGTTACTTGTATAATTGTCAAAAAATGCATATAAAATACTCCAATTAATAAGAAAAAATGACTTTTTTCCCCTCTCTCTCTTTTAGACGTTTAGCAATCATTGTCCGTTGGAAAAGATATTTTTTCCTGTTTCCTTGAGTGTTGGATGATTGAGAATAAATCCTTTCCCTTTCACGCGCCTGGAGCTCCCTCTAGTGATTCAGCAAGCTGTTTGAAACCTCTCGTGATGCTCATTTAACAAGCTTTAATGAGCGCATGCATTTCTAAGCAGTTCACCTCTTCAGAAAATTGAGTCATTTAAAATATCAAGCCTAAAATATTATCAAGGAATATGTACTGATTTCAGCTGGGAATAGATCTAACTGGGGAAATTTAGTCAGTCTTGAAAGAAGAAAAAATATAAGGGAAAGTCTGTACAAATAGCCGTTAATATATGCTCAAGAAGTCATCAGATTCATGGCAGTTAGGAGAGTGGACCAATATATTTCATAATTTTTATTCTAGATCTTTTTTACTTCAAAGGAGGTCATCGTGTACTATAATCATTATCCAGCTAAGTTAAATTTTCACAGATTAGAAGTACCCAGCAAGGTTCCCAAATGTTTTCTGTATCATGGACTAGCTTTCTGATTTACCAGACCTGTTCTCCCATTTCTTTTCCTTCTAAATCTGTTGGTTTCTTATACAATCAACATCAGTGTTGCCACATAACTAGAAAAGCTGAAATAGCTCCCAGGAGTTCCATTGCTGCAGGTTTGAAACTCTTGCACAGCCTGCCAGTTCTAATTCAAAAACTGGAATTCATGATTAATCCTCAACCAACCTCAGAGCTGCATCAGCCTTGTTTATTTATTACTATATTTTGTAATATTGAAATCACAGCATGTTTTTACAAGTAACAAATTAATCACATTCCAGAACTGGGACCTGACGCAGCAAACTTTTATTCTGTTGATTAATCCTTAATCATGCCAAAAGTCCCTTTAGAGCAGTAACAGGAACAAGTACACGGCTGACAGTTCCACAACTGGGTTCTCAATTCCATCTGGAAATGTAGTCCTGTAGGAAGCACTGATTCTTGCAGCTGAACCCATACCAACAAAGCTTTTGACAAACAAAATCACAGGGCTTCCCCACTTATAAAGAAATCTGACCACACATAACTACAAGACCCTATAATAAAAGATTCCTAGGGATATTGTTGTCTCAATTTGAGTACTGGGCAGAAGAACTATTTCTGTGAAAGAATCATAGACTTTCAGAGAAAAATGCTTTTCAATGTACGAAACACTTCAATCAGCATACTAAAATAAACTATTTTGCTAATGGCACCCAAGTGATAGGCAACTTAACACTAACTTAACTCTTATTTCACACTTTACATTTGGAAATAAATGACATCCACTGTGGCTTCTATTCAGTCTCATAACAATTCAGTATAGCCATAAAATAGAGGTCATTGCTTAAAATGGTATAAATAATGTTTTAAAGTATTTATATCATGCTTTAAACTGCACTAGAGGATAATGTCGGGAATAACACTGGTTATTCAGTATAGTAAGCTGTCTAGCTTACAGACCAACAGCCTTTAAATAGCCTTTTTTATGCCTCTAGCATGCTTAATCATCGCATCCCTCGAAGTGTTCAAAGCCAGTTTCGATGGGTGTTTAAGCAACCTGGTTTAGTGGAGGGTGTCCTTGCCCATGGCAGGGGGGGTGGTTTTTAGAACTAGATCTTTAAGCTTCCTTCCAACCCAAATCATTCAATGATTTTCTCATTGTATGATTACCTTTCAGCACAGCAGTGTCTGAATTATTTCAAATCTCAAATAGTCCAGGAAAATTTCAAAAAGTAAACCTTATTTAAAATAAAACACATTATAAATTAAAATACTTCTCCAACATACCTATCTATGTAAATGACATCCTTGAAAATCTCAGGAAACTGAGCCAGGCACACAATGGCTCTTAAGTAGGCTTGTCCTTTGATAGTTTAACTGACAGTGCATAATTTCCAAGTAGTCATTAGTAATAACACAGGAAGTAAGAAAAATTCTGGATTGTGGACAAATCTCAGCATAAAAAATGCTGGGGTTTTGAAAAGATGCAGTTTGTATGTATTGAAGGAGATTCATTCAGCATCAGAATAAAAAACTGCTGTATTTCAACTAACAGAATGCTCTTAGATGCAAAGTAATCTGGTAACCTTGGTTGTTTTCAAAGGTTATCCTGCTTGTTTTTACAATACATATGGAATTGCAATCATAACATCACCCCAAACACCACTTAATCTAGATCTGTGGAGCACACTTCCACCACACAAGGGCCACCCTGAAAACACTGCAGCAGTCCTGAATTGTTTTCAGTTTCTTATGCACAGAAATTATAATTTCTCTTTAAGAATGATCATTAGAGTGTGTGCTGCACAGACATTTGTTGGTGCTCATGGGCTTTGACCTTTTCTCAGGGAAGCTAAAGGGAACTGGTTCATGCCACATTCAGAGTGACAGAAACACTCAGACTAAACTCTACCTGTTTTAATGAGTCCTTGCGGCAAAGCAGCCTTGGACTTTGCCCACAGCTGATCTGAAAGAGCCCTGCATTGGCTGATCTGAAGGGTAGAAAACACTGAGAGCTATATTCTCTTGTTTCCTGCGGAGGTTACAAGGCCAAAGAGAATTGTGTAGTATCTTGTCTATTGCAGCAATGCAGAACTGAGCATCCATGGTTCATACTAGATTTTAGGTTTTGTATTTTTATTGTATTGCTTGTGATTTCTTTTGCATTATTTCTAAAAGATCCCATGACAATTTGGATATTTTATTTTAAATAAACAAATAAAAAGTCTTCATGCAGTACACAACAGAATGTTGACTCATAATTGCATTGTACTATAAAACAGATAAGAGAACTAAAAGATGACATAAAATCATTGCTGATAAAATTTGCAAATGACACAAAATTTGGTGGAACAGTAAATAATGAAGAAACTAATCTACTGCTTCACAGTAATGTATTCCCTAGTTAAAGGTTTATAACTCACTGAAAGTTGTATTACAATTGCCACCAAAACTACCAGTACCTAGGTTAGAGGCTGATACCATTTTAGAAAGTTGTGACAGCAAACTTAGAGACATCACACCACCAAGTCAATGTGACATCTGACTGTAAACAAAGAGAGTTGGGAAGGCCTTCCAGATTAAAACAGAAAAAAAAAAAAAAAAAGGAGCATACCCAGGGATGTGTTGGAGGTGGTGTGATCCATTTCACATGACTGGATGTTGAAATCACAGGTTTCTAATGTATGTTTTGGTCCAGCAGAGCAGCCCTGGGGCTCTGGGTTTCTGGGATGCTTACAACCTATCTCCATCTTTGCAGCCATCGACCTGACTGCCTGTCACTCTTCCTTCCTTCCTCTCATAGAGCTAACTAAGTCATATTCTCCTGTTCATCTTGTCAGAAAACTTTTCCTCTCCCATACCTCAATTTTCTTCACCACAAAGGCACAAGCACTTGCTCAGATTCCTGCCTGGAAACTTCTATACTTAGAGGGGAGAAAAGAGGCACATCTTCGCATCCTGCCTGGCTCTATCCCAGGGAAGATGATCATGAAACACCAGCATGCTCCTAAGGAGCACTGCAGAAAACTAAAAAGTGTTCCTGCACCATACACAGCCTAGGAAGCAGCTGGTCCACACAATGAATGAATAAGGACGTAGAAATGCAAACAAGAGTTCAAAAGGGATATATAAAAATGGTCCAGGCAGGAAACCAACCTTTTAAATGTGAGGATTAAAGAGCTCAACCAGTTTAACAAAGAGCCTGTGAAGGCTCTGCTAGGTGACTGTACTTGCATATAGAAAGGCTTGCAGAGATGTGAGCTTTTTCCACCTTGCTAACAAAGCTTTACGCAGTCCAGCAGAATACAGCTGAAAGTCAGACAATTTCAATCTTGCAGAAAAAAAAAACAATTTGAGAGATGTGGGGCAATTTAACATTGTAACAGCTTTATCAGGAGAGCTAGTGGGCTTGCTGTGCTTGTACCCTCTACTATTTTTTTCAGTCTCTATCTGGGATTCATTTGGGTTATCATAGTGGTCCCCATGGTGTGTTCATCTAGATAGATGTTTCTGTTTCTTTCCTGGCCCACAGGAAAGCTGGTAATACTGGCATCTGCACATTAACACAGTGTTCAAGCCCCAGCTCTCTTGGCTCATGACCTGAAATGATCTGCCTATGCTGTTTCTTAAGTGTATTCTCAGTGTAATTTGTACCTTCATCTGAAGTGTCAACAGTTGCCCAACAAAGGAACATTAACATTAGCGTGAAAGACACTTTCCCTAGACATGGTCTTTCCCTACCCCTATCACAAGACAAAATGATCCATCAATCTATTTTCCTAAGCTAAAAATTATCCCTTCCTGTCCCACATCTTTTTTTCCTATGTACTTTCATCCCAAGATCCAGACCTTAACAGAGAAGAGGAAATAGGAGAATAAGAAACAGTACGGACAAAATGCATGCCTCTTCTGCATGCATTTCTGATGCTCATGTGTATTGCTGACATCATCATTACTGTAGACTGGTGACACCTTCAATATCCCAGCCACTATTTCCTTTCAGTTTGTGGCATAGAGCTGCTTATATGTGACAGTCCAAAACCTCTGGGATCCTATGAAAATTCAGGAATGGTCTTGGGCAGCTCATAAAACATTGCAGTTTGGGTCCTGAAGTCAGACTCTGAATTCAATCTGTAGGCCTTCACCAGTTGCTGGACCTGCTCAGCTGGATCTGTATAAGAATTAGGTCTTTGTGATGTTCTTATGGTATTCAGTATTTGTCAGAAGACACCTGGGATGACTATTGTCCTTTGGAACACTACAGTGTTTCTTCTTCAGTAAAATGACAGCCGTAACAGTGAATATTGCCAGTTCTCCTCCATCTTCTAGTCTGTGGCCTCCAAGGAAGTGTGACGATTGTGGTTGTGCATTCCTTTCTGGTTTACAATTACTTGCAGAGTGTTCCTTGATATGAGGAGCACCAAACCCAAGACTTTAACCAAAGCTGAGCGGAATTCAAAATGGAGCTGGGCAAGTGTTTCATCTTTGAATTTCACAGGTTTCCTTGTTCTTCAGTATCTTTTTCTATCTAGCTATTTTTCTCAGAGAGATGGGAATCCTGCCTTCATTTCTATCTTAACACAGCAAAGATATTTTCTGTGAAAATATGACAGCACATGTTCTATAAAAAGATATTTTTCCTAAGAATCTGGATTTCAAATACAACTATTAATAAAGTAAAACACTGTTCCTTGCTTCCTATTTTATAATAAAAATTATTTTTATGCAATCAGGGAGGCCACAGCAAGTTGGCATATTAACTTTAGCTTAAGCTTAAATGTATCCTTAAGAGCTTTCCTAAATAGAGGCAGATGTAAATACATACTTGATAGTAATGATGAAGTGCTGTGAAAAGTGTGATTTAGTCCTCTATATGCTGCCACTGATCATATATGTCTTGTCTCTGTACATCATGATTTTTTTTATTAAAATTTATATCCTCTTTGCAACTAGAATGCACAGCAAGGATCCTTTTTAAAAAACTAGAATTTTCCAGCTGTTCCAATGAGGGTAACTGTATCAGAGAACTGCAGTTATTTTTTATAATAGGTAAAACCACATTATCAAAACACTTGTTATTGCACCAGGGCTCTGAGGATAGCTGGAGCCTCATTCCAATTTTAATAACAAACAATGAACATACTTCAGAAATCACAAAGCCATTCTTAAATAAAAGCGAATTAGTTCTAATTTTTCATCTCTCAGCACCTTGCTCTAGCTAAAACTACTCCTGCAGTTTCTGACTATAAAAGTAGTCACTTTGCCTTACTTTTGTTCCCCATTTTAATGAATAATTAAATCAAAAGAGTAATTGGATAACCTTTAGATAGGGATCCAAATGTCACCAAGCTTATCTGAATGAAGATTTTGAACCTCCAGAGGTACATCTGAAACAAACCATGTGTTTTCTGTTGCTGCTGTTGCATAGCAGGAATATCAAAAAATTGATCCCCACTGTAAATTTGCACTACAAAAAATTGTAGTGCAAGATATGGTCAGTCATAGTCACTGACATTTGATGTATCATGCTTTGTTTTGTTACAGGTGATAGGTCGAAATACAACCACTGGCATAATGGGGGTCTAGCGTATATTGTACTCTTTCCTAAAATAATGTGATTTAAAAAAATCCCAACCAAACAACTTCGATAAAATATCTGAGGTATGCTTTATTTTGAAGGAACTGTATGGAATTTTACTTTTTATAGTCCCAGAATCAGAACAGGCAGTGAGGTGAGGGAATAAATATGTAAGAGAATTCTATTTAACTGATAAAACACATAAACCACATACTCTACTTCAGTAATAATGATTTTGTACTGTGCCATTGCCATGCTTTAGCCCCAGCTGGCAGCTGAGTACCACTCAGCCCCATACTCATTCCACTCCTCCCTCTCCACTTAAAAGGATGTCATGGGTTCAGCAGTAGCAGAGACATTTTTCTCCTTCTTAGTAGTTGGTGCAGCACTGTGTTTTTTGACTTGTGGCCTGAGAACAGTGCTGATAACACCAATGTTTTTAGTTATGGCTTAGTGATGTTTGGT
>JAOEHY010025873.1:0-12597 GCA_025447955.1 Psilopsiagon aurifrons
CCCATCAGCCAGTTTGACTGTGCCCCTCCCCAGGTCCTGTTTTTCTATTTTATTCTTCTTACACTTGTTGTACTAAGGTCATAAGGACCTCAAACCATCTTCAAGCACCTCCATTACAAGCCATCAGACTTAACCTTACTTAGAACTGACTACATTTTGTGCTTTTGTGCCTCCCCCTTTCACTTCCTAATAGTCAAGTGCTGGGAAGGATAAACACCGACTGGTTTTGATCGAGGACTATATTGTGGTTACAGATGTTACAGCCACTCCACGTTCACTGCCAGGAGAGATGTTTCTTGCTGAGAGCAGAAACATGCTTGAAACATGTTTCTTGCTGAGAGCAGAACAGAAACTGCTCCTTTCTTCCTTTTCTTTGAAAGAAAACAAACGAGCCACAACCTCATTTTTCAGCGCCCTCCCTCTGGACTGTCATTTTGTCAGGTTCCCACAAGGAAACGCGTCCTCTGCCTCCTGGGGGAAGCTCCCGGTCTCTGAAGGACCTCGGCTCGCTTGTCCTTGCTCCTGCTCGATGTGGCAGAGGTGAGCGGGCTGTGCTGTCCTGGGTCACTGCTGCTTTTCACACCCAAAAATGCCCTGAGCAGGGCAGAGGTTGGGGCTGGGATCCTTCTGGGTGCTGAGGAAGATGCGGGTGCCTGTCCCAGTGCTGTCAGGGATATAGGCACCCAGCCAGGTTCTGCCGGCGTGCGGGGTGTGAACCAGACTCTCCTGCCCCGGCCCTTAGAGCATGTAATGGTGCTTTCACGCCGTGCTGTGCTGCACCACTCCCCACCCCCCCCAGCAGGGCCAGCCCATCACATCCCCTGCTCTGCCGGGTTATTTTTAACCAGGGCTCGGTCACTGCGCTGCTCCACAGCGCGATCCCACCAGCGGCCGCTGCTGGTGCGGGTGGCAGGACAAGGGGGAAGAGGAATGCGGGCACGTGGCCTTGAGCTGCACCGGGACGCGTCAGATCAAGCCCCTGGCCATGAGGTGCGTGCACGGAAGTGGGGAGCAGGTACCCGCTCGTGTTGCTGGGACCCGCTCAGTGGCCTGAGGGGGTTCTGGCTGTGGCCGTCCCCAGGGATCTGCTGTAAAGAAAGTGGAAATGTGTTGGCACCTACCAGTCACCCCAATCTGGCAGTGCCCATGAGGGCTGATACAAGTCACCCCCCACACACACCCATGAGCTGGCATGGCCCTGGGTTGCTGGTCCTGCGCCAGCTGATGATCCCCCTCCAGTCCCTGGCAATGCCACCTCCAGATCCAGGGGGGGAGCTCAGCAGGCCCCAGCAGGCACTTATTGCTCTTAATTGCCCTGAACAGTGTCACCAGGGGCCCACCTTTCAGACCTGCTGCCTGAGGCATTGTTTAAGCTCAGGCCTGAGCCTTCTGTCCTTGGCTGAACTTTGATGTAGGCAAGCCTCTGTTTGGTCTTGTCTCCTAGGTGGCCTCTGAATTGATATTGTGAGCTTGTCTCCAGCCACATCTTCCGGATGGACCCTGGATCCACATTGCATATAGCTTGTCTCTGGCCTTCCACCCCGAACGGATCCCATATATATGCTATAGCCTTGTCTGTAGTCCTGGCTCTATCTCCTCTTGCTTTTGACTGGGGTCCCTGATCCTGATTCATCTTATGTTTTCTGGGGCTATATTGTGGTTTAAGCCCAGCTGGCAACTAAAGTACCAGCAGCTAAGTGCAGCTGCTTATTAATTCCCTCTACCCTCCAGTGGGATGGGGAGGAGAGCTAGAAAAAAGGTAAAACCCATGGGTTGAGATAAGAACAATTTAATGATGGAAATCAAAGTAAAACCTAATAGTAATAAAGAGAGAGAGAGAAAGGGATAATAAAACCCTGCCCCCTGAGAAGAAACAAGTGATGCACAATGCAATCACTCACCACCTGATGCCCAGACCAACCAGAGCAGCGACTGGTCCCTCCCAGGTAACTCCCCCCAGTTCATATACCAGGCATGATGTGCTGTGGGATGGAATACCCCTTTGGCTAGTTTGGGTCGGGTATCTTTTTTCTGCTTCCTAATGCCTTCCCATGCCCCTCAGCACTGGCAGAGCATGACAAAAAGTCTTTGATCAGGGTAAGTGCTACTGAGCAACTAAACCATGGGTGTGTTATCAGCATTATTCTCAGACTGAAACCCAAACACAGCACTGCACCGGCTGCTGGGAAGACAACTGACTCTATTCCAGATGGAACCAGGCCAGGCTCCCAAGGGACTCTGTTATCAGTGTCCTGCTCAAAAGCCATGGGATGGCTCTGTGGTTTGTGAGAACCCTGTGTGTGCTGGGGTCACACTTGGCTTCTGATTTGTTGCCCAGTGTACAGCAGCACAATCACGGCTGCTCCACAGCAGAAGAGGACAGGAGGATCTGGGGACCATGCACTGCACCACCATACACAGGCCTGGCTTCTTGGAGGCCTTTGGAGAGCAGTGGGCGTTGCTGGAGGGCTCTGCTGGGATCCCTTTTCATATTCCCAGACTTGAGCTGTTGATCTTGAGCTCTCCAAAATCACCTATTTTTCACTGATTGCTGTGTATCTTTTCCCTGAGACTGTGGTTTCCCCAGTCCTGAGAGAGCCTCAAGCGTCTTTCTGGAAAATGCTTTGGCCCATCTCCTCTACACGGAACACAGCCCCACGGCAGATCCCTGGGTGACTTGGAGGTCTAGGGGTGCCTGCAGCACCCATTCACATCATTCTCATGAAAACTTTGTTGACTTGAAACTGAGGGAGCTCCTGATTCACTAAGTCTTTGTTTATAACCCAGATGAATTTCTCTTTTCTTCTTTCTAAGGATGCTCTGCAGCCTTGACTTATGCAACTGGCTAAATAGCTGTAGGCTGGTCAAGGAGTTAAGCATCTCCAGTTTCCCAAACTTGGGGCCCCAAGGGACATCCTCTCCCCAGGGGTGATGAACATGCCTTACCTAACTGGGGCCTTCAGTGATGGGAGATCCAAATTTGAACCTGGCTTGGTCCAGGGGGTTCCTCTTTCTCCAGGGCAGCAGGTCCTGGGAATGCCATGGAACCACATAGGTCTGGCACTCACAAGCAGGAGAAGCAGAAAGCTACCTGGGGGCTGTGGAGGCATGATGAGCAGAGACAGTGAGCAGCATGTGGCAATGGAAGTGCCAAAGCGGACATGTTGGAGTAGGGTTTCCAAGGAGGCTGCGCTGTGAGCAGCATGCATGCTGCCTGCAACCACGCAATCTTATCAGCAGCGTGTTTCCATTCCCACTGCTGGCTCTCGCCTCCTGCTAATTAAACCCACTTGTTCTGTCTTGTCAGCGAGTGAGCAGCACCTGGGCCTCGTTCCACACTGTGCAGCACCCAGAGATCCTGCCTGGTGTCTCCTGGGGGGGATGGCAGGACAGTCATAGGCAGGGACTGGGGGGAATCCAGTCACGGGAGGTGCTGGATGAGCTGGTTCTGGAGGGGAAGAGGAACCTGGTGTTTTGCAGGTACACAGGTACCCTAAAATGCAGGAAGGTGGAATCAGTTTTCTGGAATATTCCCTCTGGTTTGTTAGCTGCGTTCACTGCTCATCACCAGCTTGGGGATTTCCCCCCAGATCTTTAAAAACATATGGCTCAGAGAGCTGGGATTTGGGTGGGGTGGGAGGCTCCTGCATGCTGTGAGATGGGAGGCAGACCTGGTGATACCCCTCACAGCAGAGGATTCCATCTGAGTGGGTCACCTACACCCTTTGCAGCAGCAGTGAGAAATAACTGTGGCAGTGGTGATTTGCCTGTGCTGTCTCTGTGTGTCAGTGGCATCCATTTCAAGAGCTGACACATCTGCACAGTACACATCTGGATATGCTGATGATGCTCTCGGAGGTGCTCACAAAGTGGTGTTTGGCCAGGGCATGGAAGGCCCCCGTCACAGCACCCCCGTAGAGCAGGAGGTCCAGAGCAGGCTCTCCTGGTGCAGGAGCCGTGAACACAAAGGGAGCAACACGCGGTGAAATGCCAAATGCTGTCGCCCAGCGGTAGGAAGGCACCGGCAGTGGGGCTGGAGGTTGTTGCCACATCTAGGACGTGGGGGAGGCAGAATATGCCCCACTGCCAGCAGTGGTGTGAGGTGTGTGCCCCTTGCAGTTTTGGGATCATCAAATCTTGCTTGGTTAAGCTTCGAACAGTGCTAGGGAGAGCAAGGGCAGGTGGATGTCCCCTAGGGTGGCCTGGTGGCTTTCTCTTGAGCATTGCTGAACACTGTGGCATGATGAATGAGGTGATCTTAATCAGTGACACAGTGAGGCAGGGAGAGAGCCCACATGACTGCCTGCTCTGTGCACTGCTCGGAGGTGGCAGTGCCCTGTTTTCCTGCAGCCTTATGCTGTCAGCTCCTGTCTCTGGATCACATCGACTCCTTGCTCCCACCACCCTCTGCCTCTTGTCCACCGCAGCTGCTGTAGGCCGAGCCCTGCCTGTGGGCTCTGCAGCTTGTTGTTTCTAGCACGCTGTGTTGTGGGAGGCTGAGTTTTGGGTCCCCCGGAGGGGAAGTGTGGGAGCTGAGCATCCTTAGGGCAGAGCGGAACAGCCCCGGGGCAGAGCCGGGCATCCCGGAACACAGCCGAGCACACCCAGGCAGAGCCAAGCATCCCCTGAGGCAAAGTCGAGCATCCTCAGGCAGAACCGGGCACCCGTATGGCCGGTCCAGTCCGGGGGCTTCCTCTGCCCTGGAGTGCGGGGCACCGAGGACCCCGGGGTGCTCCCCACCTCGCCAAAGCCGCACCGCGCGGGCAGCGAGCCCCGTTCCCGCACCGTTGCCATGGAAACCGGCGGAGCTGTCTCTATTGGTGGCCGGGGGCGCGGTGATGTCTCCCCCCCGCCCGGTGCAGGGCCCAGCTTAATATTGATGAGTCTGCGGCGTCTGCGCCGGGGGCTGCCCGAGGCCACGGTGAGGGGCTGGCAGCTCCCCCGGCCCCTCCTCTACGTCATCCCGGTCCGGGCGGGCTGCGGGCATGGGGCCGGAGGCGGCGGGGAGCTGAGGGCAGCGGGCAGCAGCCTTTGTACGGTGTACGCTGCCGGGGGGGTGAGATCCCAGCCGGTGGATCCACCGGGGATGGAGCCTCCCCCGGCGCAGGGATGCTGCTGCTGCTGCTGCTGCCGCCGCCGCTGCCGCCGCCTCCTTCTTCGCCGGGAGGGAGTGCGGCCCGGGCTGCTCCCGCCACCGCTGCTTTGATGCCTTCGCGTTTTCAGCGCCGGCTCCCGCAGCTACGGAGAGCTCTCGCCGCGACCGAGTGATCCCAGAGCCCTGTCCCCGCCATGCAGGACCCGGAGAGTGGGGAGCCCAGCGCAGACCCGGCCCCGGGCGATGCCCTCCTCGCCGGCCCGGACGAGGGCACGCGTGAAAGCGTGAGGGGCGACAGCGACAGGGCGAGCTGCCGGCTGTCCTCGGAGCCGGAGGGGCCCACAGACCCCCAGCCTCAGGAGGAGTCCCCGGGGACACTCCGCGGCCCCCCGCCGGACCCGCAGCGCGTTCGTTCTGCACCGGAGCTCGTTAGGCCGCTCCGGGCGATGGACGGGCTCGGAGGCGACCGGACAGACAGACACCCCCAGGTAAGGCGGCTGCCCGGGGGGCTGCTGGCAGGCGGGGTGCGAATGGGCGCGTTTGGGGCGAGAGGCGTCGAGGCATCAGGGGGACGTAACCTCGATACGAGATAGGCACGGGAAATAGCCGCGCTTGGCTGAGGCTGAGCTACCCCCAGCACCTTCGCCGTGGGGAGCTGCGAAAGCTGCTGCCACGCAAGGGAAGAAGGAGCTGCCACCTCTTCTGCCCTTCCGCTGGGGTCTCCAGCTGCCTCCATCCGGCTGATGCTGGAGCTGGTCTGAGCCTCACCGGAGCTCTGACAGGGCAGAGCCCACCTGCTACAGACACAGCCCCTGCACCAGCCCCGGGCCCTTCCTGCGGCATCTCCTCACTTCGGCAGCATCTATGGCTCTGCAAGGAGGCTCTGTCAAGGACACGACTCACTGCCACTCCCTCCCAGAGCATCCCATACTCGCTCAGGGTAGCCAGGAGGCCTTCGGGCATCTCCACTGCAAGGGGGACCTGTCCATGCAGAGAGCACTGGGGCACCTCGAGGCAATGCAATGCCTGGCCCCTTGCAGCACCTCTCTAAAAAAGCCCAAAAGGCTCTCTCAGAGTTTCACCTCCTTGACCCAAGCCACAACAGTTTGTCAGTTCACCCTGCTTAGGACAGCTTGCCCTCCTTTCCCATGGGTAAAATCAGCCATCTTCCTGGGATCCCCTGGAGCAGCTCCTTTTAAAAGACAGCTCTCAGCCTGTTCTTATTGAGCATGGGGGAGAAGAGCTGAGCAGAGCAAATCTGAGTTTCACAGGGGGTTTCTAAGCCAAGCCTGTGGTGTGCTGCTGAGCCTGGCTGGAGGGCAGGCTGGACCTTTCCACAGGAGAAACAGCACTGCCGGAAACCCACCCAGTGAAAATGGTTTCACTCCGGCACAGTTTCTCACAGGGCTTTTTTGAGGGGCTGTTCATCGTGATGCTCAGGGAAAGGCTCCACAGAGCCACACAGTCCTTGGTCTGCCCCTGACCACAGCCTCTGGCCATTCCAGAAACACCCAGCCAAAAAATGGGGCTGCAGAGTGGGAAGGATTTCTTGTCCCAACCCTCTTTTCTTTCCATCCTGAGAGTCAAATCAGTTGTGTCAAACACACTGTCTTCTTTCTGTTCCTGAGAGCCAGCTGACGGGATGGGTAGGACTGTGCCTTGGACGGGAAGCCTGGGTGGGAAGGCTGGGAATGGCTGGTGACAAGTGGCTGATTCAAAGGGGTGTCTCTGGGTGCTGCTGTGGGGTGGGGGGTGTGCATCAGCTCTATCTGATTTCACATGGGTGGTGGTGGAGGGAGTGAGGACTCCACTTGGGTTCCACGTTGGTGACTGCTGAGCACCTGCCATCCAGTTTGCCTTGGTCCTTAGACTGCTTTATGTGTTTCCCCATGACCCTGGAGGGTCCTAGCCTGGTGGGTGACTAATATTTCCCTTCCCACTCCCATGGGGTTTTGCACCAGCATGGGGAGATCATCACAGTACCAGTCCACCAGGGTAGCATCAAGGTAGTACTTGAGGGTACTGATGGTGTATCAAGAGCAGTGATTCTGTCAGAGTGATGGTGCTGTGGTACCTAGTGGTATTCTGATGTATTGTGGTAGTGACCCAGTAGTACTGTGATGTTACTGTGGTGGTGCTGGTGGCACCATGGCAGTGCCATCCTTAGGATTGGTGTTGATCCCCAGAAAGGGTAACTTCTTTTCCTGGGATAAAAAAAGAAAATTCCCAGCCCTGCCTCCTGAAGTCAAGTGGCTTTGGTGATGTGAAAGGCCCAGGAGGGACCTCAGTGCTGCTGGCCTCGGCAGGACAAGTGTTGCTGAGCTGTGGAAGCCACATCCTCAAACCCACTTCCTAGGGAGCAAGGTGCTGTGTCACAGCCAGGGACAAGGGGATGCCGACACAGCTCCCCTCCAAAAACACAGCTCTTCCTGGCCAGCCTGGAATGAGCAGGCACTGGATGTCCTGCTGCTGGAGCTGGGCTTACTTTAGGATGTTTGTCCTTGGAATGTCAGAGGTACATTATGCAAACAGGACAGCTGTCTCCAGGGAGTAATCTCCTAGTGCAGGGAAGAGCCTCCTGAGGGCTCGTCACTGACAGAGTTGATTAAAGATGTTGATTTTATGATGAAGCTCCTGCTGCGTGTCCCAGTCTCCGCCACTATTGCTCTGCCATTCCCTCAGGGACAGTCTATAGGCAGAAATTCAGACTATCCATAGGTCAGGTTAATCTCTGCTTTCTTGCTCAGAACCCTCCTGAGTGCACAGGGTGGAGAGCTGTTGTCCTTCTCCCATTTAGAACTGGCAAGGGGAACTCTGGAGTGAGAGATGGGCTGGGGAAGCCTCCCATTCAGCCCCTGTCCTGAGCAGGGCTGGCTCCAGAGCTGGAGCAGGTTGCCCAGGGCCTGACCAGGCAGATGTGAAATACCTCTAGGGGCTGGGATCCCTCCACTCCCTAACCCTGTCCTGAGGCTGCAGTGCTCTTATGGAGAGGGATATTTGCCTTAGTTTTGGTGAGAATTTCCCTTGCTGCAACTTGTGTCCATGTCTTCCCATCCATTTGTTGTGTGCTCCTGCATCCTGCAATGCACTGCAGAGCTCCTCTGCAGAGTCATGTGTCCCACTATGCTACCACTGAATAATGCTACCTGGGGGCTTCTGTCATAAATGTATTCTTGGTCCTGGGCTCTTCAAATTGCTCTGCTCTTGTTTTCCAAAATCTCTGTGTGGACACAGGAGGTAAGACTTTACTTCCCTGCTGAGAATCTCCGGGCACTGCAGCCGTAGGATCCCAGTCGTAATAATGAGTATCAGAGAAGAAGAAAAATGTCCGTGTAGAAAGAATGGGGTTAAAATGGCACAGATACAGTGTGGCTGGAAACTGGAAAGTTCCTGTAATGCTGTCAGACAGATTTTAGAGCACCTCCCACAAGAGCTCAGTTGTCTGCATCTCTTACAGGATGCTGCTCCAGTGGGATCTGCTTTTGCCCTGGAAACTCAGGATGGTTTGGGAGCAGGTTGCTGAAGTGAAAGCTGTCTTCTGGCACCCTAAATTGGAGGAGGGAGAGGAGCAAGGTCATTCCATTCACTTTCTGCATATTCCCTGCATCCTTCCCTTTCCAGGATCACTCTTCCCCCCAGCCTCCCAGCTGCACTTCCAGAAAGGATGAGTGCAGCAACTGACCACATCCCTGTTCTGGTGCTAGATGAATCACACAAGCAAGGAGCACTGCTGGGTGCTCAGAGCTGGCTATCATGACCACTTCTCAGTCTCAAGAGGTTGATTTGGATCTGAATTTCTTAACAGCCAAGCCTCAGCTTCCCTTGAGGTCATACGGACCTGAGAATATTCAATAAGTCCATAATACCCAATTAAAAATGCTTAAACCAATGCTTAAACCAGACAGTAGGAGTTTAAATTTCCACAAAAGAACCTGTTGCTCCCAGTGGGGCTTAATAACACAAAACAAAGATACAGTAAGCATTATAAAATGTTGGTAAAGATCCCCCATGTCAAGTGTTCAGGCTAAGCTGCACTTAGCAATAAGGTCAGGGCCTTTTGCAGGAACTCGTGGCCTTTCAAGAGCTCCAAATTGTTCACTGGCAAAGATGAAAAACTATTTGTTTAATGTCTGAGTAGAGCTATGCCCTTGACTAGAAAAGGTTGGTCAGCAGACTGAAAGACAACAGTAGGGTAAGAAGGTCTTCCTGGGCAATGAAGCCAGTTCTTGCTGTTACAGACAGCTTGTCCTGCAATCGCAATTAGGAAAAGATCATCCTTCTTCTTGCTCAAAATCTGAGTAAATTATTTTTTCTTGGCAATGCTCAGCCTCATGCAAATGACTTAGTGCTGTTTTCTGCAAGCACTGTGGCTGCATGGCCAAGCACAGAGAGCTCCTGCCATGGAGAGCCAGCGGGGCTTTGTAGGAATGAAGGAAAGGCAAAGTGAGACTGCCTGAAGGAAAAGGTAATTCTCATTGTAACTGTCTTTCTGAGAAAGCTCGTACTCTTTGCACAAAGACAGGTCCAAATGGCTTGGCCAGGTCACTTGGTGGGACATGGAGGATCCATTGCCTCCTCACTCTGTCCTTGGCTCCTCTGGACTGGTGGTGGCTGTTATTGGGACAGGGTTGTCACACTGTATCGGTGTTGGCCATTGTGGCACTGTGACCTTTCGCCTCAGCATTTTTCTCTTTTCACCCTCTGTAAATTTTTGGTGGGCAGTTTTGCCAATATCTTTGCTTCCTTGTTTTGGGTGGCTTGTAGCTGTAGCCTTCCTTCCTGCTGGAATAATGTGAGGAGAAATGTCATGTGCAGTGCTGGCAGCCTCATTGCTCTCCTCCTGCTGTGGGTGCAGGCTTTCTGCATCCCAGCCATCTGCTTAAGCAGTTTTGGGAAGGTACCTTTCTGGGCATCTATTTCTAACTCTTCTGCTGCTCTTGCCATTCACATGGAAAACAGCCTGGAGAAGAGAAGACTCCAGGAAACCTTAGAGCAGCTCCAGTGTTTAGAGGGGCTGACAAGAAACCTGGAGAGGAGCTTTGGACAAGGGCTTATAGGGACAAGACAAGGGGTATGGCTTTAACCTGCCAGAGGGGAGATGAGATGAACTCTTAGGCAGAAGCTCTTCCCTGTGAGGTGCTGAGGCGCTGACACAGGGTGCCCAGAGAAGCTGTGGCTGCCCCATCTCTGGCAGTGTTCAAGGCCAGGTTGGACACAGGGGCTTGGAGCAACCTGCTCCAGTGGAAGGTGTCCCTGCCCGTGGCAGGGGGTTGGAACTGGGTGAACTAAAGCTCCCTTCCAACCCAAACCATGCCATGTCTCTGATTTCCATACTGACAGCTGAACAGCACTTCTGGCCCTTGTGAGAGGAGCAAGGGCATGATTTTTCCCCTCCATCTCTTAGCTAATTATTAAAGCCATTGGAGATCTGGAGCTTCTCAGTCCAGGACAAAATCTGTAATTGCTCCAAATGAGTTCTTGCTTCACTGAGAGGGGCAAGGGACGCTGTTTCTGGCATGCCTGAGCCTGGGCATCTAGAACAGGTTTTAAACCAATGTGACCAAGCAGAAAGGATGCTCTTGGTCCCTGGGAAACTGCAAGTGATTTTGGAAACAAGAAGAGGTGGGGGAGAACAGAGCAGATATCTGGGCAAAAACTGAGCTGTGCATACAAAATCTGTCACTCCAGCTCATTGACATATCTTCCAAGGTGGAGGAGTACATCTGCCTCTTCAAAGCTGCACACGGGAGGTTATCCAGTCTCTCCACTCAATAAAAGCAAATTTATGAGACTACAAATATTTTTGCCTGGGCTCTGGGGAGGGAAAGAGACCTGATATTAACTTCTCAAGCCATGATCCTGTTAGAGGGCCCTGGCACCTCTGTATGGGTAGCGGATTTACTGAACCACAGCTCAGTGGCTTTCCAGGGTGAAGACCTGACACAGCTCAGGGACAGCCGCTTGGTTCCCAAGCGCATTCATCTGTAACACGGTCTCAGGCTTTTCTAGGGAGTGTTTCTTTGGATTAGAGTTTCTGTTACAAGGAAGATGAGATATCAGAGAACAATCTCCCCAGCTCCAGCCATCAAAATACCAAACCTGGGAAGAGCTGAATTTTATCATTTGTCCCCAGTTTGGGTTGTTGATTTTCTTTTTTATGCAAGCTCATAAAATAGAATTATCTGTTGTGGCATCTGAAAACAGTCCAGATGCTCCCCAAAGACCTTGGGGCTGACTGGGGCTGAGCCTTCCATGCTGGGACCTGCAGGCTGACCTTTGCTCAGGGCTAAACAACAAAAAGCCCTTCAAATGTCTGTAGAAGGCAATACTCCTGTTTTAGCTGAAGTCATTGCCAGTGTGCATGGGTACATGAGGAGCAGAGGTTGCAAAGTCTCTCTGGTTTTGCACTGAAGATGTTAACACATTTACTTCCCACTTCTTCTACGTATTGGGTTTTTTCTAGTGGAAATTCTGTTGCTTGAGCCCACTTCTCTGCAGGTTCAGTGTCTTCCTCAGCAGCACCTAAAAAATCTGCTATGGGAAAAAGGTAGATTGGCTGTCGTGGCACCTGAATTTTACAACCAAACTAGGTTTTCTGGCATACAGCCTGGCTTTCATGCACTGAAACAGATGCTGTTAGTGTTCTCTGACCATGGTGGGGATGGAGCACAGTCCTGCTTTACTAGAGAGGGGCTAAGCCAAATCTTTCTGAAAGCTGATACGAGACAAGGGAGAAGCTTGTACACCAGTGTTAAAATGCTAGTTAGTAGAAGAGGCTTTGTATGTGTTTCTTGTCCTACGAAATGCAGACATCTTTCTCACAGGGTGTTAGGTGGGAAAAGACATGACAAGGTACCCAGAGGTCACAGACCAACCCAAGGGCAGGAAGGTGATGCTGTTGTCATATTCAAGGAGCTTGCTTTGCATAACCCCATGCCGCAGGTTAGCTGGTAACCAAGGATGGATCCTGTCCCAGCAGCTGGCAGCAGCAGTGTCTAGCTGCACACATCCTGGGGCTGTAAAGCCATTTATATTTAATGTGGAGTGAGGTTGGGTCACAGCTGCGGAAAGCCTGTGTGGGCCACATGCACCTTGCCATTCTTCTGCTTTGGGCAGGAAACAGGCAGCTGGAAGGAGCGTGGCTTACAGGTCTCAGCACCACACTGCAGAGCTGGGCTAGGAGCAAGCTAAGGACTGTTGCTACCAGCAGTTGTTCAGCCAGATGAGCACGTGCACTCCGAGCAGTACCCTGTGGGAGTCCCCATCAGGTGCTTCCCTGTGAGCACCACCTGCTGTGGGTCTCTGTGCTGGGCGCTGTTCCCTGGGAAAGGAAAGGCTTTCTCCAAATCCCCTGTCCCTCTCCACTGATAGCCCTGTTCTATGTTTCCATGGGATATAGCCCTAGAGGGCAGGGAGGCCCAAGATTCTTGGTTGATATTCAAGGATCACCTGCTGCATGCTCAGGAGCGATACATCCCTACTAGAAGGAAGTGCAGCAGGAG
>JAOEHY010025875.1:0-36456 GCA_025447955.1 Psilopsiagon aurifrons
TGTTATACCTCAGTTACTGGACTGTTCTTATCTCAACCCATGGGAGTTACATTCTTTTGATTCTCTTCCCCATCCTTCCCAGAGCAGGGGGGAGGAAGGAGGGGGAGTGAGGGAGCGGCTGTGTGGCTGAGTTGCCAACTGCATTTGAACTAGGGCAGTGTGCCAGGCCATCAACGTGCAAACAGCAAGCACTGACCATTGCTGAACTAACAAAATAAATAGACCTGTTCTGAAAGTTATATTTCACAAGAGGGCAGGAACATGCAGACTGCTTCTTGAGGGAAGTCTTTGAACTGTACTGACTCCAGAGTCATGTCCAACTGATAGTTTGTCCAGGACAAAGCTGTGCCAGGGACCAAGTTAATAATTTATAGTATAGATCATTTCTTCTCTGATGCTGCTTGATTTACTGAGGACACTGAACCAGTATGTCCCCCCCAATACATTTCAGGAATTTTCTCCTCAACACTACAAACTGATAGATGTTCCAGTGCTGGAAAAGTTCTTCAGGATGGGCTTAGCATTAAACCAGCAATCACCAATTTCAGGATCATATAGCTTTCTGTCACACAACAGCAAGACTGTTATCTGGTGCTCCTTAGTAAAGCACAATAAGCAATGTGTTTCTATAGATATTCTGATCCTTAGTGCAGTAAAACTGTGGATTGTGCCATTTTATTAAATTATTGTCGCAGATAATGATGGATCAGATTTTGTTCTCCTGCTTCCTGCTACAAAATGATGGGCCAGAAATAGCTTTTCCAGGATTTATTGAGTTAGTCTAGTTTTGAAAATGTAATATAGATCCTTCTCTTTATTCTTGTTTCAATGAGTTTCCTTGGGATCAAGGTTTATCAGTCTGTTCATGTAGCATTCACTTTCCAAACTGACCTCAAATTTATCCCGTAATGTAGGATGTCACGCTCCCACATTTTAAACTGGCATCCCACATTTGTGGATTTGATCCACATTTGCGGGGACTAGCGGGACCTTTTCATAGTCTGTCATCTAGTGGCAGCGTTCTGTAATAACAACGACGTAAAAAAGCGAGGGAAGGTGAGAAATGTCACAGCATGAGAAAATCTTAGCCATTAACATGTAATAAGATAATTTAACTTTGTGATAGACAACCTGTATTTTAAACTTTGTAATCTTCTTAATGGAAGGCAATGCACTTAGTGGTGCAGTAACAATCTTGTGCTTCTCACTAAAACGGGTGAAGAGCTGTGCATTTGAACTTGCATCATGCCTTTTGATAATGCAAGTCTTCTCTTAATTCTAAGTACTGGCAATTTCTGGAAAAATCATAGACAGTCATTGCAAATTCTCCTCTGACATTGTAAGGGAGATAAAAGATTTGAAATACAAATAGGAGATAACACTGATATAAATTAAAATAAGTTAAAAGTTCCTTTTTAAATCACCCAAGTGATGCCTTCTCATTTCCAAAGACAGAAATCCCACAACTCGACATCTCATGTACGTAAGTGCATTCATGTATTCTTTTCCTATCTGGGCTCTCCTGGAAAGAGCTGGTAGTTTGCTATGTCAGGAGCACCACACCACGGTCTCTGAGTCATGCTCATAGTGTTGTAGTCCACATCATTGGTCACCTGAACACAGGAATTCCTGTATGTCTCTAAGGTTCCTTGTCATGCCACTGCTGCCATCTCCACAGCCTGATGCCTTACTTTTTGCATATAATACTTTTCAAGGTCCTCCTAAAAATCCAGAAAAATTCAAGCAAATATTTCTCATTGACATATCGATATTCTGATTTATGTAAATGCAGTATTTTCCACAATTTGTACAGTGTGAAATGTTGACTAAAAAAAAAATGTTGCTGAATATAATAAAGTCTGGCAATGAAAACTGGGGAGTTACTAGCATAAGAAATTATAGCATATTCATTTTGAAGTTAGGTCTGTTGAATTGAGGTTTGATTGAGAATGAAAGGAAACTGTAATTTTTGAATTTTCTATGGTATAAAACATTGAGGTTTTGACAAGCTTAGTGTATTTGTGTGAGTTTTCTCTAAAGCAAATAGAAATTTGGCAAAGAAGTCTAAACAATAACTTCACTGTAGTCTATAGATTGATTTCTATTTCAGATACATCGAGATGAAGAGATGGAAGGAAATTGATGAGTATTTGTAGAGTTATTGAAGAAAAAGGCAAGGACATAGTAAAGAGGTTACATGGAAGAAGCTGTGATGTATTTGATATTTTGATATAATTGACTTTTTGTGATATATTTGATATTTTGATATATTGTGATATATTTGAGAATAGCTGGACCACAACACTAGAACATCCCTCATGACAGGCAGTCCTGTAGGTGTCTTTCTTCTGATATTTATGTCTGATCTAAAGACTGAGGTAAGGTATCCCCAAAAATGATTCACCTTATCCTAAGACAGGCCTCCTGTGAAAAGCATCTTCATCTAGGATGATCAAATGAATCATCATCTGAAAGAACCTATGTCTTTCAATAATCTCCAAAGGAAGCATTATGTCTGACAGATATGTCCAGATATCTTGGATACCCTGTGGTCAGTGTCACTAAATGATTATGCTGAGACAACAGAATCAGTTGACCCATATTTAAGTTAGATGAATCTGCTGTGCATGTAGCTAAGATTTCTTCTACGGGAGAACTTGTGAAGTTATTATCTTTGAAGAGGATGTTGGTGGCATGAGGCTCTTTGCACTGAAGCACTTCTCTCCTCACATTTTACTGAAGGAGCTTCCAAGTGTGGCATTATGACCCCCACCTCCTCTGGGCTGCTCTACAGTTTCAGGAATTCCTATTAGGCTTTGGCCTTTGTCTAATGAGCTAGTTGTTAAATGTCCCTTGACTGTACTAGGATGCATGGCTAAGGTGGGAACAGCACTGACTGTACCAGGAAATTCTGTTGCTTGGCCAAAGTGGGAAGTAAGAGTGGGAATAATCAGTCATCGGTTGACAGCCTTGGAACATTCTGCACCTTGGTTGTAGCTGGAGTAGAACATTATCGTTATTAGAATTTTGAAAATTGCAGTAATTACTAACTTGGTTTGTGGCCAGGGTAGAAATTTACTGGTGACTAAAGCCAGTCATTCTGCAACAGTGGTCCTAAGTGAGGCCCTTTTATAAATATCTATATTTAAATATTTATGCTTGTCCCACTGCAACACACCTTCAGCCGCTCATCTGCAGTAATCCTCAGCTCCCCTCTTTGTCATCTTCCTACTTTCCCAGAAATGTGGGCTAGTTCAGAGTGGAAAATAACACCAAAAAAAATAATCTAAACCAATTGGGAAGGGGCTGGTAATCACTCTGACACTCAAATTGGAGAAAGAGAAGGGACTGGTTATGAATTGGGGTGGATATAAACTCTGTAAAGTTCCCCTATCCATGTCCCTGGAAGGGATAAAGATATCAGTCATCTACTAATCATAACAGAGATCTGCTTTGTATGCTTGCCAAAACAAAAATGCTGAGGTTTAATTTTTCAGCCTTACATGGTGATTTTTGGGAGGGAAAGGGCTCTGTTTTGCAGGTTTTGAGTTGCATGAATAAGAAGTACTAGCTACAGGTGTCTAGATTATACTTGGAATTACTCTGTCAAATTTCACTGTGGAGAACGCATTTGTTACTGTATCTCAAGCCCTATCACGACCCTGGGAAAGCTGACATTACAGAAATCTGCATAGAAATCCTGTGATTTGTCGGTGGTGTGATTTCTTCTGTTGATTGCCTTGTGGTTTAGCATGGTGGAGGGAGGACTTTGCAGGTGATTTTGAGAAGGAACTTCCAACTAAGCACACAGCTTTGTCAAAATCAGGGCAAATCTGACATTCAGTCAGGCTGCTCCAAAAAAAAGTGCAAACCCAGTGGGAAGAGGGAATAGCTGCTGCATGGCATGAGCCTGGGGCTCTCTGTGCCAGACTGCAGAGACTGGAGCACTTCTGCCTTCTGGTAATGGGGAAGTCCCAGCTGCCCCAAGGCAGGGGCAAGGGCCTGAAGCTATGTTACAAGCAGCCCTTTTGGTGCTTTGCAAGTTACAAGAGGCTTTTTATTTAAATGTGAATCTCCAAGATTCAGTTTTTACATACACAAACATATAACACAGTAATAACTCGTACAAAGCAGTAAGAACTTCTAGAGATAGGTCTGATAAGCTGGGATGAAGGAATGGCCACGAGAATGTGGAACCTACATAGGGATTTCCAAGAAAGTTTCTTACACAGATTTCCGTAAGCAGCCTCTCTTTTCTTTGGTTCTGTTCCTTTCTGTGTAAAACTGAGCAATCTTTTGATTTTCCAGCAGGGTTATAAGAGTTACTGCTCCCACACTTGGTTAATGAAGCAGTGGTTGCTCTTCTGGACAGAGAACAACCTTGCAAAGCACAGCCCTGAAAAGAACTATGGGATTTCAGTAGCCACAGGCAGCCTATGTGGGGCAGTTACACCAACTGTGCACGCAGACATCAGGTCTCCTTATTTCTCCTCCCAGTGCACATTTGTTTTACCTGCTTAGAATCGACGTGTTAAACTAAATCTTTACTCCTGCCAGAAACTTTAGGATCATGTTGCAACAAAGCTGACTTTGATTTTGTAATCTCTAAGTAAGTAAAAAGGTGCAAGTGAATGAAAGCTTATACACTATATCAATTCAGGTGATTGTGAAAATTCCCAGCAAACATAAACACAGAGTTTTGTCAGAGAAATTTACCCTGATGGGTATTTATCAATTTGCTTTGAATACCACAAGCATATACCAGCATGATCCAAGGAATGTGCAATTACATTTTTATAACTGCTGCTGAGAGACACATTACCCAGGGGCTAAATCCATCTTTTTTACAACTGCCTGCTGTTACTGCTGTTAGCTACACAGGCAAAGCTTTCAGCAGGAGACTTGGGACTGACTTCTGGTGCTAAAAGACTTTCCTTCGGCCACATGGTTTGTGGATCATTCTCTGGTCTCAGTTCTGATCTCTCTCCACTAGTCACATGGACAGCTGTGGCAGAGCCCCCATATAGCTTCCTCCACCAGACATTTGATATTTTTGTGCACAAACTAAAACCGTGTATGGCAAGTGAGGACGATGGGGCTGACTTCAAAACCACACGGCTCTGAACCAAAATGCTGATGTACAATCAGCCTTCCTAGGCATGCTTATCCTAGTATTAAAGTTTTCAGTTCTCTTGTCCCCTGTCTCAGACAGACGCTCTGAGAGAGAAAATCCTTATTCCTGCCTGTTGTCAGCATGTTCTTTAAGCTCAGGATCCTTTTATCCATGAATGTTTTGTTTCACACTCACTACAAGGGTGGGGCCGTGATGGTCAAATTCACCCTAAATTGCAGAGACTTGTATTTTCCTGATGGTTAAACATCTTTGAAGTCTCAAATCCAGTCAGTAAGACACCCAGTTACAAGGATATAAGTGGAAATTAGCTAATTAGAATTTGACCTTCACAGTCTAAACAAATTCTTACAGAAATATCATGTGTGGAAAAATATACCACAGCACATTCAGAAATCATTGAACGACCTCTGTATTTCCTTTGGTACAATTTGCATTCTATTTAACTTTCCCCTGATTCCCAAAATTATGACCTCCAATGATCTGCACCTGAGGCAGAGGCAGAAAGATTTTCAAGGTGGCAGGTTAAGCTCTGGGGATGAGAGTTGAAGAGACTGCAAGGGGAAGGAAGATGGTGGAGTCCATTCTTGTTTCATGTGCAGATCATTTTGAATGTAACAGTGTGAATTCTCCTTTCTACAGCCAAGCGCTTGAGGAATGGCTGACATCTGAACGCTTTGTCTGTACTCTGTTATGGCAGTACACTTCTATGGTCGCAAGATGTCACATTATAATGTCTTCATTAGGATGTTGAGTCAAAGATTTCAAAAGTAGTATTACTTAAGCATGTGTTTGAATTTTGGCATGAGCTTGAAGGCTTTGCTGAATCAGCACCTTCTTGATTAATTAAAGCCTGTCTTCTAGCTCATAATGTACACAGGCTGTGCTGTGATCCTGGAAATGAGGAAAGAGTTTGTCACTCTTAGAAATGAAAAACACGTCTTTAATAACAGCCATTCTCCTTCCATATTTTATGCTTGTTAAAATTCATGTCCAGGTGATGTTTATGTACCTCTCTGTAAGCACACACTTTTTAACTTGTAGAATTTTTGCTCCAGAACATACCTGTAGCAGTTTGGTTTCCTTCTGAGAAGCCTTCCTTGCTTCCTTACACAATGCATATTTCTTTTGCTCTTAGAGCCTGTTTTGTTTGCAATAATCCTGTTTGCAGTTCTGTGAAGTGATAAGTACACCTTTCAGCTACTTGGGGAAATATAATAACCTAAGCTAAATTACATCATGATTTAAAGAGAAGAGTTCATATATTTATTGTATAAATAACTTCCTCTATAATCTTAGGTGAAAATCAAAAGCACTGCTTATGAAAGTAATGATGATAGTCTGAAACACAGCTACAGGTAAGTATGCATATATATATATATATCCGTATTATATACAGACAAATGAAAAATGTTTTCTGGTGATTTTGTAAACTCCATATTTTTCATCATTATTGCAAAGTTCTTCTGTTTAATAATGACATTTACTGTATGTCTGTAAGCTATTTTCTGTCAAAACCACCTTCATTTTTAGGTATTGATTTTTTATCTTAACCAGTGTAACCTTCTCAACCTGGGGTAAAGCAGATTTTACCAGCTCCTGTAATAGTTGCTGACAGTTAAGGGTACTCCGTCTTTCAGGACATAGTTTCTAGCACTCTTTGATAAAGTCTAAGCTTTAAAAACTCATGTTGGCTTTTTACTTGATGGTTTAAAACCTTGTGTTGCTCAGCTGTGTGGAGGCTGTATAGCTCTCGGTTCTACAAGCACATTTTTATTGTAAAATACATAAAAGTAATTTCTGTACAGACATTGGGATTCCCTACTCCTTTAGTCCCTGCAGCCTGCAGAGCCCCACAGAGACTGTACAGACCCACATGCACCTGTGGGCAAGGCACCTCTATTGGAGCACACAAAACCACACGTACCTATGTTTATTCAATTACTGAAAGGTAGCAAGACACAGTGCTTACACATCATTAAAACACGAGGCATATGATGCATAAGGAAAAACCCCAACAGACGATGCCCACCCCCATAAGCTTATTTAATGAATGAATACAGCCAGACCATGAAAAACTGATTCACAGCCAGAACCACAGACCCCTTTGTCTCAAACCTTTAGGTCCTGTCTACAAAGTATGTGTACAGGATACACTCAGTAATGTCAGTGAGATGGCTGTCATTAAGAGTTGTCACCCTGCAAGGGGTGTTTGTAGCCCTCAGAGAAGTGCTCTCCTTTGTTTTACCCAGGTGCATTGTGCAGCTCATCTGCTGTCCTTGCTGGCATCCTGTCTGGTACCTGCAGTGGCTACACTGTGTTTTAGTTCACTGCTCTGGGTATGGTTCTGGAGTGTCTGACGGTTCAGTGTTCAAAAAAGGTTCAAACTTCATAAGCTGTTCAAAGACTGTGCTGCCTACCAACATTTAAATACCAGCCTTGCAGCTTCCTTTTCTGTTACCACAACTTGGGCAATTAGCCACAAGAAGCGTGAAGTTATGCGCAAGGTCAGGGAAGAGTGGTTATATACATCCACGTAACGACAAGTTCTTTCTCCATACATAAACTCTCACACTTGTCTCTTTTCTTCCTTTAAGATACCAAACCCTTAGAAAGATTCAGTGTCAGTTTTCTCAAGGCTTTTGGAGTGTCTGCTACCCAAAAGCATGGGGGATATGTTTCTCACCTGAAAGCATAAAGGAAAGAGCTGGGGTTTAAGCTCTGCTCTGGCAAGTATTTTATTATAGACAGCTCCTGCTCCACTCTGGTGCATAAAGCACTCCCATGTCGGTGCTAGAAGACCAGGTTCTTGCAGGCTGAGAAGCAAGCCGGACTTTTCAGGACAATCTACCAAGAATGCCATACTTGTGTGTCTCGGCAACACATGACATTAGGATGCATAATTCCCTCATCTCCTAATACAATCTCATCATCAGTATCTTATGATGAATTTGAAAAACAGCTGCTAAAAAACATTAATTGGCCAAGAAACAAACGAGCATTTTTTCCTTGTGATATCAAACAACTGGAAACGCTGTTTTTATATGTTTTTCCTGTGTTGCCTTGTCTGCCCTTCCAAACTGCTCTGGTCAACAGTAGGAGGAATATGACATTACAAAACCAAATGAAAATGTGCAGTGGAAGGCTAGAAGGATGTTAGTGAAATCACCAAAAAAATAATTTTAGCTTGACCACATGGGATCCTTTTTTTGTATATCTGTTTTTGTGTCCATCTGATCCCACATTAACCGAAGGTCCTGGCCAACTTAAGCCAAGTCAAAATGGCAGTGTAGTTCCTAGAGGTTTTGTGGAAAACAGCAGCTGGATAAAAGAGACATAACCTTATTAATGGGAACATGGATAATTCATCTGTTGGCTGGGCTGTGGGGCCAGTTGCTGGTCACCCATGGGTAGCTGCACAGTGTTTACTCAGCTAGTGATCTAAAGGTAGTGTGGGGATGTGCATTATGAGGAGCTATAGGTGGCATGAGAGAGTGCTGTGGAGGTGGTACCACGTACTGTCTAGAGCTGTGGGAGGATATGCTGAGATGCAAGGCACTACGCCTTGTTAGCCAGGCTCCTGGCAGAGGAGGGAAAGGACCACCAGTAAATACTTGGATTTCTGCTGTGTCACACCTGTTCTGGTTCCTATTCCTTCAAAGAAACAAGAAGTGAAGAGGGAAAACTAAGTGACAAAGCTGTTATTACAAATGAAAAGTCAAGCCTTTTTGTGTAGGGAATGACTTTTCAGGCCTTCTTTGCAAAAACAGAAAAATCGGTGCTCGTTGCTTGCTTTATTTCTGCAGGTGACCCATGAAAACATACCCCGTGCTGGATTAAGAGAACACCAAACTGCCAGTCAGAGAACTTAATTGGCAACATTTCAGTGTTAAAGATTAATTTTCCTTAGGACAAAGGATTTAGATAAAGTGTGAAACAAGGTTTCACCTGAGAAAAGGAGCACAGAGTAGCTATGATGTTTATTTATATATCTGAAGACAGAGGAACTTGACTGTGTATGACAAAGGACTGAATAATCTCCTTGATGACTCAGTGATTAAACTTTTCTTGCAGCTAAAACTACAGTTGTATTAAACAGTGAGCAAAGTGTGTGTGAAAGAGTAATTGTGTGAGTATAAACACCTGGGTGTGATTTGGCAACTTCTGAGACTGTGCTGTTAAACTCTGCTTTCTACACAGCCAACAACTGAACTGAATGCTAGAGAAGAGTTTAAGGAAGCTGGAAATACAATAATAGGTAAGGAACTGTCTCCATCCTGCCTGCTTCCAGCATGTTCTACTCTTGTCTTACGGGATATCATGGTCACTTCACAGGCAGTGTCAATCCAAGCAGGTGCCTTCAAACAACTTTATCACTGGCTTGTGGTGACATAAAAAGCTGCTGGTGTATCTTGCCAAAAAGTGAGTATCAGAGAAGACAAAAGTAGCACATCCTCTTTCAGATCACATAAAAACTGATAGATACCCAACAAAGACACTATAAATTTCACCAAACTTTAGCTGTCTGAAAGTTAGCTGCTCTAAGCTAGTTGGATAGCCTTTCTCTGCACAGAGGTGTTTTCTTCAGGGACTGAAGACACTGGTTTGCCCCATCAAAGTCTTAGGAAGAGATACGTAACACTGCAGAGAACTTCTTCTTTCAGTACAGACATCTTCTATAACTTGTGTCAGTAGATGTGCAAACAGACAGAAAGCTAAAGTCAAGTCATGAATCTCACCCATTTCACTCCATTTTAAGTTTAAATTTTGATTAGTCTTGTAGATCAGTGAAACAGCTTATCTGAGGCTCTATTTTGATTTTCTTGTGGGAACTGAGCCAGCGGGGTTCTCATAGCAATATCAGAAATGTAGTGGCACCAAATGGTACCAAACAGCCAAAACCACATAGGTAAGGATCAGGTTGGGATCACTGCATTGTTTATCTGGTACTGTAAAAACATGTAGCAAAAAGAAACTTTTTACTCGAACGTGCAACAGGTGTGTAAACCAGCCAGATATGTGAGAACTACGGAGCAGAAGGACAAGCCAGTTCTAATGAGATTGAGTTCTTAGACACATCCTGCCATGCAGCAGAAGGTTCTGGGCCTGTTTCCAGAATTAAATGTGAAGGAAATACTTGGAGACGATATGGTTGCGACTTTATAGTTTTTGTCTGATTTTGCAAGGAGTTTGCTTCATGCACAATGGCATTATGTAGTAAATGTCAGATATACGTGCACTTGAAACACATGCTTTGTGTTAGCGAAGCAGAGGTTGTCCTTCTTGACATGGTAATTAACTCTATTTCTTGAATAGGACAGGGCTGATTTCTGAAGGATGCCATCCATAGATTCGCAAAAAATGGTCACTGATGAAATATTAGTTGTTATATAGCTATAAAGATAGTCGGTGAGCTAATATATCTAGGCACTGGGGCTGGAGAATGATTTTGTTGGCAACATACTGATATGATATGAAAAGAAGGTGTTGGCAATGGGCAAGGAGAAGCAGGAGAAGACACAGGAAGACACAGGAGAGAGGACAGAAAAACAAGTGATTAACGAAAAAACTGGCTCCTGAAGTTGTTTGGAGGCCAAAGAATAAAAATACAAACATTGTATGTTGGAAGAATATTGGCATATTAACCTGAAGTCTTTCACTTCAGAAATATAGAACATCTTCAAACAAATGAAGCAGAAGTTGACATCAAACCTAAAACCTTTTATTGCCAAAATATTTGAAAATCCATCTGGAGTATAAAATGAAATATTATGTTGGATATATTGCACTTACTCAGGGGAAAAAATGCAGTTTTATTCTAGCCTTTGGAGGTACTATTAGAGCTGACATGATGATATATTAAAATATTAGACACATAGGAAAACTAGTCCTGTTGCCTCTTCTGTATAGTAGTGTCTATATGAACAACCTTTGAGAAATATAGAATGATTTTTATTCTCAATTGTTGTGTGTAAAAAAGTTTAATGATATTAACAGTCAAACCAGCTGTTGCTCTTTATTTCGCGGATAACTTTTTTAGCAGTAGGGTCAAACTCCCACTGCTTTGATCCATGGAAGAAGTAGAATAACCCTGGAAATAAAAAAGTAAGGCATCACAGCATGAATAAAAGAAACAGATTCATTCTGTCAAAGCAGGGAACATCACCTTTATACACACAGGAGAGCATCTCCTCAGTTCTTTACAAGGACACATCAATCCAGAATGATCCACATCAAGGACACATTCATCCAGAATGTCCTCCAGAACTTAAGTAAGTCCTTTACAAGTACACACATTTTACTTAAAAGCTCATTTCATTTACCTTTCTGTTGGAAAACAGCATCAACTCTCTGGCTAATTCCTGGAAAGTCATTGACTGTCTGTCTAGGATAACCCTTCTCCATGGACTGGCTGTTCTCATCAAACCTAAATCATATAAAGGGAGACATGTAATTTTAGAGTTTAGACATCAGTTCTGCAAAGAATTAATTGGCTGCTGACAGGTGTCCACCATCTGTAGTTTGACTGATTTGACTGGGGTTACAGGGAGTAAAGTTATCTACTCAGGTTTTCAACGAGGGGAATACTTGTTTGCTGATAAAGGCAGGCACAGATCCCAAGAAGCATTTAGAGTGAGAGAAAGTGAAGGAAGATCCAAATTTTTGACAGCAGGGATGGGATTTTCCTCCTGTAATGATAGCAGTTTGATGGGCAGTGCATGGAAACTGGCTGGGTTGATTCCTGCTACAAGAACTGCACATATTTATTGAGTGAATTTTAAACTCCTCTTGGACTTTGATATGATATTGTGTGTAGTCCTTTAATATCTGACAGATTTAGATGGAGGAAAGGAAACTGACGTACTCCTAATATAATCAAGTTGTTCCTAACTGAGCCAGGACAATTTTTATGAGATGGGTCTGAATCTGGGGGCTTTTAGGAACTCTCTCTAGAAAAACATGCAAGCAAACAAACACGCCTTTGTTTACTTCTCCTTGGATACAAGAAATACTTTCCTCAGGGACATGAGGCTGAGATAAGGAGTTACTAAGAAATCCCTGCTGTGGTCTTCTTGTGTGCCTTTGTCTTGTGACCAAGGCAGTAAAGTAGCAATTGAATATATTGTAAATACTCTTCCCAAAACTATCAAAAATAAAGGACAGGAAATGACATGCAGCACAAAATCTAGCTAACACTTTATGTCCCACTGAAGAACCCCACAATTAGTCACAATAAAGTCTGTTTGACCCACATATGCTCCTGATTGCCTAGAGAAGGGATTCACAGGAGTTGTTCTTGCATGCAGAGGGAATCTATCAGCTTCCCAAAAATGATTTTTTTTGCTTCAGTTTGACTGGTATTTGGGTATCAGGAATCACTCATGACAGTTTAAATAACATTTGGAAGAAGCATGTTGCAATTCCATTGCTAACCGGTCAAAGAAAGGAAAATGAACTATCACTTCTGTCCCTCTAAACCAGACAAAATAATCTAGGAGTTTTCAGAAATCAATGAAATCCTGCACAAGCCATCCCAACCAGCCCTCTGCCGAAGTAGGTTTGTTTTCAGATCTTCATTTTCTAGAGATACTTTTGTCTATTGTATTTGTAAAAATTCTCTACATGCCAAAGTTTTTTTAGCTTCCAGGCATAATGCATCAAAATGGGTCCATATCCTGAATGCTTATTTCAGGACGCCATTAAACACTCAAAAGTCAAAGCTATATTCTTCTCCTTGTGCAGGAGTCAAAGAATTTCTATGAAAAGTAAGATTGCTATAATTACGCAGTTACATATAATTACTTGAAAGTCTACTTTCTTTTTTATCACATCGACAAGTTTAATTCTATTCAGACTACATTAGAGTCAATCATAAGGAAACATTTGTCAGTTCCTCTTACCTCCAGTATTTGTCACCTACGAAAAAGTATGTCTTCCCTGTATTTTTATTACAAACAGCTGCATCAATTTTCTTGACACCTTTAGGGAAGCCCAATGAGTGGATGTTCTGTGGATAACCAAGCAACACCTGATATCCGCTGATAACCCAGAATTTATTGCCTATTAAAAAAAAATTAAAATATTTATTTTCAGCTGTGATTTTCAGAAACTAAAAGGAAAAATGCACTCCTTTAGTGTAGGTTGTAGGAAAAGACAAATGAAATGTAATGATTTTTTATTTATTTATTTGAAAAGTGAATTTTATGCACATGTAGCTACCCTTTCTCCCCCTATATTCCCTCAAAATTAAAAGTAAGAAAAATTTGAAGAAAGTTTCATACTTCACCTTTGAAAAATAGGATCTGATCTTTCAAGTTCTCATACACAGCTTCAATACCAGGTGGCAGAGTTGGCCAGAAGGTAGAAATTAATTCACGCTCAACTCCTGAGTTATCAGGATAGACTCGCCATAAGTGCCTGATTTAAATATGACACAGTTTTTGAAGTAAATAATTAACCACAGACATTTCTATATGTGTATAAGAATGTGAACAATGTCATGACTTACAAGCTGTTTCTTGTCAGTGGAGCTACCTAGGTCGATGTGTCAGAAAGGAAAACACTCCCCTTAATGGGAAGTGAGTGGTTTTTTTATTCTGTTTTTTTTTTTTTTCTGGAGTTGCCCTTCTTGTTGGTACTGATTGATTATGGGATCAGCTACATCAGCTGAAAAATTCGGGTTGTTTCTGTACCATATAGTAAGACAGTTATACGGTCCCAGATAAGCTTGACTGTAAGCTGTTCTCTATATGATTTACTCAGATGACTTCTGGCTTGAGTAGGTGGCTGAAGGATAGATTAGCCCAACTATATTGTAGAACATATTACCTCCTTAGAAAATGGTTGCATCATTTAGTTATGTATTACTTGGTGTAACCATCTATGCATCTGGAAATAAAGCTTTATTGTGACTGAGATTTTTTTTGGGGGAAAAATTAAGCATTTTTTTTCAGGGCATCCTGTAAAAATATGAATGTAACTCATATCTGCTTAAAGTTTTATTTCAGAAATCTATCCATTTGTCTCATAAATCCCATAATCATAATCATGCAAACCACCAAAGTACTCAGTCTTTGTAGAAATCAAGACAAAAAGAAACCTCCTGGAGATCAATGGCATATCAATATTTACCTGCCCTTTAGAAAAATGACTTCTTGTCGGAGTGTAGTTACAGCATTGAAAGACATCTGAGAGCCACAAGTCTTAGGTGAGGTAGGGGTGGCTGGCCTTTTATCTGGGGCATTTGGTGGGGATCCTAAGGAGACATTAGGGGAAGAATACACCAAATTTAGAGAAACATTCGGGTTTTCATATATAATTGTATTTTTGATAATATGAGAAGACAAATATTTTTATGGTGAAACTGTGATAGAGATTATTTCTTTCCTGCTTACTTCTATTTTCAAGGCGTGAATTTTACTCACCATAAATGGACTGTATGCCATTTATATCATCTGGAGAGAGAGGAAATTCGCTAGGGCTGATGTAGGCGTAGTTGGGGAACATCAAAGCCCTCTGGTCATTAGAATGGGAGAGACCCAGGGCATGGCCAAGCTCATGAGTGGCAACAAGGAACAAGTTGAACCCTTAGAAATGGATAGAGAGATGAGATCAGTCTAAGTTTGGTCTTCAAATGGCTGCTATGAGCACAGCAGGACTATTGCTCAGTGACAGTGTTCATAGAATATATTGAAATTCATGAGGGTATGCATATACATAAACATATTTTTTGTATAGGCAAGGCTTGTGTTCTTCCTCCACTAGAAGGGAGTGACTTTTGGCCCTCTTTCTTGCTGTTTTTTCTGTTAGCTACTGAATGTATGTGTGTGGCATGAGTAGTGTTTGGGGGTGAATGTGGGTGCAGCTCTGAGGAGTGTCGTGGCAGGGTTTCCTGGCTGAGCTAGAAAATTAGATAGTGAGTCAAAACAAACTAAGAGCTCTCTAGGGCCAAGATAGGAAGATGCACTTTGTGTTCACTTGAGGTGATGAAGTGTCACTCTGTGTGTCACCCTCCCTCCTACAAATCTGAGAAAGAAAGGTGAGATCATAAGTAGACAAGAAAAAATATAATGTTGGCAGAACAACTTTTTATCATAAGGACTTGAAAGAGTATGGTTTCTTTATAGCTTTTTGAAATAAAATATCTTTCTAAAATACGCTTATGCATGCTTATTTCCAGTGAAATATGTTAACATAGTAAATAGATAAAAATGCAATTTCCTTTAACATATATCCCTCCAAGTGGCATGCCTTTATCATTTAGGAAAGAATGATCATCTGCCCTGAAGACCAAGAGCCAACAATGTTAACAGACTTAGTGAAGATCACAAGTCTGTGGCAGAGCAGAGGACTGGTCATCGATTGCCCAAGAAAGGCTGGATGAAGCCAAGATATCCATTTCTCAAAAAATCAAACAAAGTTTCAATTTTTCCACACATATTTCCAGTCTTCCCCTCTCACAAGTCCTCCAGGCTCTCCAACGAGTTCTGCAATGCCTGGCCTCTGGAGCTGTGCAATTGAGAAACAGCAGTAAAACTGAGGTTGTCCTTTTCAGTTCCAGTGTGGGAAAAACATTACATTTTATCAGCATGACATGTCCACTTCTCATCCTTCTCTTTTTTCACCCCACAATAATCCCAGACTGTTTGTCATGCAGTACTCTTACAGAACCTTTCTGTTTGCTAGCTCCTTGCTTTTCCTTCAGTGTAACCTCAGCCTGCTGCAGTTATCCTATGCAATTTTCCATCCCCCAAACTGGATAAAGGTCTAAAGTACAACAGGGTGTGTACCTTAGACACAATGACAGTTGTGTCATTGTGTACTGACAGATCTGTCAGGGGCTATATATGCTATCTGGCTAGCCTGGAGATTGAAGGGAACAGACAGCTGAGCACTCGGTGTTCCTCTCTTCTAGCCTGGTGTCACACATCTGTAGTCAGCTCTACACATTGCATCTCAGCCCATGGGTGGCCTGAGCAGTACGTTCAGACTCCCAACTCCTGGTAGGATGCTGAAATTGTTTAGAGAACTCTTTTGTATATAAGCCTATCCTAGCTTATGTTTGGACCTATTGTGTTATTAGTGAAGACTCTTCATTATCACTGGTGACTGTAATGTTTTCAGGGTAGTGGGAATCTTCTCTGAGGACTTCCGCAAGGCACTGTGTGCTTCGTCTGCAGTGTGTGGTAGTGCCAGGCTTTGTGCCAGTGTGTGCATCAGGAGGGGACAAAGTCAAAGCTTTTGCCATAGGTTGAAACTCTGCTGGGCACAGGTCCTAGCAACCCCCAGGTAAGTGTGGCCCATGTCTGTAGCATTCATATTTGGAAAGGGTTGTCCTGTTGGTATCCTTACCAGCATTAAATAAGAGCTAAAGTAGATCAGGCTGATTTATGTCAGTGCAATTGTTATTTTTGCAAATACTCTGGTTGGAGGATGGCCTGTAGTATCCTCAAACTGCTCTTATGGTTAATGTTGTGTTTAATCTCAGTCTATATCTTCAGTTAAATAAAATCCAAAGGAATTTACTGATCTGCATAACACTTCAGAAAGACATTTTACCTACCAGCTGAGCCCATGGTCCAATCTTCGTCCTCATCAAAGTGCACATCACCACCAAAACCATTGCCAGGTGGAAACGCATGACCAAGGACACCAAGGGGGCCATCAAAATAACGAGGACAACGTCCGTGAGCTAAATAAGGTGATGTTGAAACAATACACAGTTTATGTTATGACTATTGCAAAATCTTCACATTAATTTTAACACTGGTATGCAGTCAACGTATTACCTTTGGTCCCAAAAGCAATCATTATATCTGCTATTCCTTCATGAATACGAGTGAAAATCAGCGGGGCGACAGTACTCCACACTTCGAATGCTTTATGGATTGCTTTATCCACATCCTCTTTGATCATATCTGGCGTGCGGTTAACAATTCTATGGTTATGAGAGTTCAAGTAATAATACTTAATGTTTGCAGAAAAAAAATCTCTAATATTGTCAAGATGATGAACAGAGATTCAGGTAATTAGTTTTAACTCTAATTGCTCCCAAGATTCAGCTTGGATTGAGTAAGTTTAAGGAATGTGATAACCAGCCAAAATAGCTGCTCAAAGTCTGCAGCACAATACGGTTTTAGCCTTGTCTGAAGTCAGTGGACAAAAAAACCCGAACCTGATTTTCTACACTTTTGTCTCTGCTCTAAGGACAATTCCAGAAACATACATGAAGGCTATATGATGTAACCAATCATGCAATACTTAATTATATTTTTCATTATAATACGTGTGTATATGATATCAGATTTTCTCAAAATGGCCTTTAACTAGGAGACCATCTCTTGACCATGAGGAAAGTCATGTCCTCAGGTTCCTGTGACTCCTAAACTGTTGGTCTTAGCAAAATTTGAAGACAATTGGGCTTGTACAGGGTGCAGTTGGTATTTCTGCTTGGTCACAGAATATTTGTCAGGAATGGTAAATGACAAGCAAAATACTGTGATTGACTGAGTCCAAATCTCAGAAATCCCTCTCAGGAATACACATTACTAACAGTTGGGGGAAGAGAAACCTTTTGTGTTCCCAACTGGACACAATTGCTGTAGAAGTTGTATTTAACTGTAACAAATATGAATACCCACAAAACCAAAATTTAAATCAAAAAAACAATTATTGAAGTACAACCTGTATGTTAGCCTGCTTTTTTTCCATCCTGGCAGCGTAACACCGTAGAGACCCACATCGGGAACTCCACACCTGGGTTTCTTCATCGTTTCCAATGTCTCAGTGTCAGGTTTTCCAGTCACTTTCAAACCAAAAAATTGTTGCATTTTCTGAAGTTTTTCAGATGTGGATTCAGCATTTAATTTCCATCCAAGCTGATTTGGATCAGGCTCAACAGTATAGAATTTATTTAAATAGTCCTAGTGAAAAAGTAAAGCAATTGCATTTCACATTTTGATATGGTCTTAAACAAATACCTCAGGACTCACATTGTTTGTGTGCTTTGCTGGCAAAAGCATCTGCTTGTGATTTTGGATCAAAAAGATGTTTTCCTGAGGATCATTGCCCAACAGAAACAGACAACATTATCTCTCTTATTTATTTGACATTTATAGTTTGTACAGATTAATCCCACTTTAGTAAAGTTTGGGCAGCAAAGTTTTGTATAATAGCATTGTCTCAGAAGGACAGCAGACTGCTGTGTCAAGGACATGCAGACTATATCTAAAAAGAAAAGGCTCAAGGGAACTCAGATATGGACAGTGTAGTTACCTGTACAAGCTTTGTATCTTCTTTGTTGTCTTTCTCTGGGTGTACAGAGAGAGCATCAGAAACAGCTGCACACATTAAAAGCAAAAGTGAAAGATCCTTCATTCTTATTCTCATCTCTGTCCTGGTAGGTAAGCAGGCCGTTTTCTGCTCCATGTGCATCCTCTCCTGCATCCCAATTTATACAGTTA
Source organism: Psilopsiagon aurifrons (assembly GCA_025447955.1). NCBI lineage: Eukaryota > Metazoa > Chordata > Aves > Psittaciformes > Psittacidae > Psilopsiagon > Psilopsiagon aurifrons. Next base: position 18,595 of record JAOEHY010025875.1, read on the forward strand.
TGGGGTGCTTTATAGAGTCAGCTGTAGACTGACTCAGAGTTTATCATATTATGATTTCCTCCCACATCCTATAACAGTGCACTCGCTGACACAATAAAACTTGATTAAACCCATCCAATTTTGCAGACATCTGAAGTCAGTTAGCACTTGAATACTCCAAACTGCTTGGCTAGCATTTCAAAATTGGCACTCAGTTTTAGTTATTTGACACTGAATTTTAGTGATCCTCAGAAATTTCATGGCAGATCAAATGGACAAATGCAAAACCTTCCAAGTTGTCCAGACCCAGGTGTGTGAAATGCAGCCCACAAATGTATGGGGACTCTTTAGAATTCTCAGCCTAGAAAATAGGAACTATGCACTGAATATGAACCCCAAACAAACAATCAAGCAAAAAGAACCCCCCAAAAACCCAACTTTGGGAGAATTTACTGTAAGCAGAAAGTTTTCTTTTTAAATGAATCCCTCAAGTGATACTTGGTGTTTTAGAAGGTGTTTGATAACTCCAAATCACTCCCCAACTCTTACCTACATCTCTTTGAAAAGGTGTGTTCCCTTTAAATTATACCAGTCGAATATAAGATACAGATAAACTAAAAGCATTTTACCCTATAAATCCAGCCTAAGGAATGTGGATAATCTTATCTCTCTGTCCGCATTTACCTAAAGTACTTATTTATGTATGTATGTATGCATGCATTTATCTATCTGCCTGCCATTTAATCACAAAAGGTGTCTTCAGTTTAACCATGTTAGGCACAGGGGATGTGATTATTTCCTGTCTTAAGTAATTCAGAGTAAAGGAAGTTTTAGGACTTACACAAGCTCTGACAAATTATGGGGTTTCACCCTGTGCTGGGCAAGCACCTTCCTCTTCCACTGGCAGCAACTGGAGCTGAAGGTGTTTGGTGCCTTAGAGGAGCTCTGACAGCACGTACTCAACTTTTACAAAACAGTTGTAAGAAATACCCTCACGTTAGACTGTGGCTTTTTCAGGAAATCCTTGCTTCTGAGATTTTGTTTTTTTTTGTTGTCACTTGCAGCCAACTTTTCTCCAGCTGGAGGTGTTAATGATGAATTTTCTACCCCAAATTTCACAATATAGCCTTGTCAGTTTAACTTCTTCACAATGGCATTTCTTTAGCTCCCAGAAAGAACTTCCCAAAACCTCCCAAAACTCAAAACAAACCAAAAAACCCCACAACCAAACAAAAAAAACCAAACCAACAACCAAACACTTCCCTTAATTTTGCTGTTATCACTGTATTGTAAGGTAAGACCTGGATCCCATTCAGTTCTGTAACTGAGATAAAAACTGTGACAACAATTTTTCTAAGATGGAGAGAGAGCTCAAATGAACTGAAAGTGGGAATGACGTGTGTTTATGCTGAAATACAGACCTTCTTTTTTGAGATCCGCTTTATGTTTTTGAATGGATATATTTATTTACCTCAAAGTTTTTAAAGCTAGAAGGAATGACTATGGTGCTTTCATCTGACTATATACATGGCATCAGTGACAAAAGACAAACCCCCATTCCATGGCTTTGCACCAAGTGTATTTTCCAATAGCACATATTTGGAAAACATGTTTTGGCTGATATGAATTGAATTTTGAAAAAAAAAACAAAACAGGGCAGCACTGTGAGCAGATTTGGTATGAACTGTGGAAGTGGTTGTTTATTTTCAACTGTGGTTGGCCATCAGATCCCCACCACTGTCTGCTGTCTAGCAGTGAAAGGATAGAAACAGTGAGAGCCGTTAGATTAAGATTAGTTGCACCTAACTTCATACATTTATTAGCTAAGCATTCTTCTATAGGAAACGGAGAAATACGTATCTCTGGAGAGAGACTCAACCAGCTGTCTTAGAATAGGATGAACTGGCCTCTATAGGTGCTCTCTGTTTTCATTGAACATAGAGAAGCTTAAGCAGCTAATTTAGACTACATTTCTAATTTCAGTTAACAGCTCATGCTACATTACTGTTTGCTTAGAAAACATTTGAGTGTCAGATGATGGGGGGCCTATGTCACTCAAAATACAATTAGGGTTTTGAAACCTGACCACCTTTTTCTTTTATTATATAATTAGTCTAATAAGAAATATCTTTCCCTGAAAACCTTGTGTTATGTTTGTAGACCTTCTCTGCTAAAACGTTATAACCAATTTAGATTTATATGCTCATAAAACAATTTTTGATCCAATTGTCATTGGTAGTTCAATGGCACTGGCTTACACAGCAAAATATTGTTAAATTGGATTGCTACTAATGTTTTGAATTAAAGAGCTGGTACTTAAATTCCCTTGTGAGAACAGGGTTCACATTAATTAACTTCTTCATTAAAGCTTTTGATGCACTATAATTTATTTTTAATTATTTTATTTTTTTTACAGTTTTATAAAGAATATAATCTATTCATGTTAATTTTCAATTAGACATTTTCTTATCTTTGGATAGTATGCAGACTAATTTTTACTCCTGAATTTAACAAAAGTAGAAGCTATCAAGCCTGTTCTTTTGGAGGAATCAAATTTAACAGACTTCTAAGGCAGATAGCTAAGTAATGAAAAAAATTGAACAGATATGTCTTTTTATACAGTTACACATTCTTTCAACAAAATACAGTTAGTTCTATTACAGTAACCTGAAACCTTCCTCTGAAGTGTTCAGAATAGCATAGATGTTTTAAGAGATAGCACCTTTTTGTATGGCCCCATAGCTTCTAGTGTTATCAGCTGAGCTACAAAGAGTAAAAAGAAAGTGGATAACCTTTCAAACACTATTTTAGTTTAGGATATTTGAAATAACGCAGTTAAGATGGAAGTCAAGCTTTCTTTTTCATGAACCTTTTGTATCAAAACCACTTTTTGCCAAGAACTTTAATTCTTAAAGAAAAATTTTAATTCTTTAACCCACTGAAAATAGGAGGAATTTACTAACTACTGGAGGAGTAACCACTTGAAAGAGTTTTGAGTAAAGAGATTTATTTGTCCATTATATGATGTGGCTATATGTGATAGCAAAGAACTTGTTTCAGTGATCACAGGGATCCTTTCTAATCTACATTCCTGGGCTTAAACTCAGTTCCTAAACCCAGAAACAGGAGGAAAAAGCCCCAGCCTACAGTTCCAAAGACATGCCTCCTGGGTGCAAGGCTAAGAGTGGAAGCTAGGGAAAGAGAAACAGAAAGTGGTGATTTGTAAACTGATGCTAATGAACCACAACTGGCCTAATTATCCATAGAATATTCACCAGGGCTTGGGCGGGATGGTGGATATCAGAGCCAGCTGGCTGCTCCTTTCTCTGGCTTTGAGAAAAAGATCTGACTTTTCCTGCCGGAGTACATTTTCTAGTGTTTGGAAGCTTGACTCTTAAGTATTACTGCAAATAAGACATAAATGACACAATGATATGAAAACCATAATTTATTAGGAAACTTAAATGTAGCAGGTGAAATTGTGATATATTATATAAATATCTTTGGTATACAATAAATAAGTCTGTGCTCCAAAACAGTTTGGGCAGAAATTCATTCTGACCTGATAGCCCTAAAATGCTGAAAAATTCAACACATGAAAACATACACTGTGCATATGGAAAAAAATTACAATTAACAATTAAACCAGCTGATGCTCTTCATTTGTCCAACAATCCTTTTGGAATGAGGATCAAACTGAAACTGAGTTGTTCCACGGAAGAAGTAGACATAGCCTAGAAATAATGTTTAAAACAGTTATATTTCATAGGTGACTTCTTTTCAGTGTTTTGGAAAACAAAACAAAACCCAACATGAGCAGCCCATGTATGCTTGTTATTTTTAATTTCCTTCTCATTAAGACTAATAACACGTTTTTTTGAAAACAAATGATCCTACCTACAGAGGCTCAAATATTCAAGAAAACCTAGATTAAAGGTATGCTTTTACTCACCACCTTTTTGAAAAACAGCATCAACTCTGCCAATTATTCCAAAGTCAGAGACTATTTTCCTGGGATAACCATGATCCATGGATTTTTTGTTTTCATCATATCTTAACAGAAGGAACATCATAACAATTTGTGATGAAGCAGACAGTATTTTGAAAGTCCAAAGCAAATTCATATACGTGTACAACTCTATAGTCACTAACAAATCTTATAAAGTTTAGTTAAAGCAGCTTTTTGATTCTTCCTGTTATGTATTCAGGTTCTCACATTATGAGTGTCCTGAGATTTGAAAAACCTGCATTTGCTAAAAGGCAGCTCTCACAGACCCTGGGAATGGAGGCTAGAAACTCATTAATGCATTTCTGGGCTGACCAGAGCCTTGTCCACTGCTTGCACATAAAGTGAGTAATGGATATCCAGTTCAGTATAAAAGCAAAATATATAACTTGGGAGTAGAAGACAGTACCACAGTCCTGAAACATACATGTATTAGTGTCAACCGTATACTTGAACAAAATTACTCTCTGAAGTTTGTCACAGGCTACGCTTGAATTATAAATATGACCAATTGTACAATTGGAGGGTAATCGTAAATTTGTTCACAGAGAAATTCGATTCTAACACTTTTTGCTACCAATTCATTTTGTTAGAAATGTGAATGAAAAATGGACACTGTCACAACATTGCACTGAAAAGCAGCTCCACTGTTGTGGAGAAAAAAAAAAAAGGAATAATTTACTATAAAAATCATTCTATAATTGAGCAAATGTTTAATTCAATTGAAAATAATTACACTCCTGGCACAAATGGATGGGGAAAATGTCCTTTGAAAAAGTTACCTTTCCTAGCAAATTGTTACTATTTTTAAACTTTCAAAGAATCTTCTTTGTATTTCTGGAATATTCCTGGTTTAAATGTTACTGCACTCAAATTTTATAGTAATACATCAGTTCTCAGTGACAAGGGAAAATATGCCTTTTAGTATATGAACATTAAAATCTTACCTCCAGTATCTGTCAGCTATAAAGAAGTATGTTTTTCCTGTGGTTTCATCGCTGTAAGCGGCATTAACTCTTTTGACAGTCTTCGGGAACCCCAAACGGGAGATTGGTTTAGGGTAGCCAGGTGCAATGTCATATCCCCTGAGAACCCAATATTTATCCTCTGAAAAATATAAACGCATTTCATTTGGTTTTGCTATTTATAAAGAACATTTAATTGTGTATTAGATAAGGAGCTATGTGTCTTAGACATCAGTATTATTTCTTTCAGTTTATTACTTTAGAAAATGGTTCTAATTCTTACACTGGAACTAAATCATGAAGATAATGGAAATGTCTTTAATTTTTATGAGTAAAACATTAAAATCATAAGGTGTATGGATAGTATTTTTCCCACTTTTTTTTTCAGATTAATGTGAAGTATTTGTCTAGGTAACAACCTGGGGACTGCTGGAGGTTGATGAGCTAGTCCACTCACGTTGGTCTGGGATACTGAGTTTATTAGATTCCTATAGTAGTATTCGATTTTAGAGCCATATAATATTTTGAAAACCAGAAAGTGTGCATTAAATTAAACTATTAAGAAGGGCATATGTCTAATAAAAATGATTTGTAATTTTAGATACTCTAACATACTCATAAATGGTAATATAATGGGTACTGTAATGTGTCAGGTACTGTATATGTACATAATGAAGTCGAGACATTTAATGCTTTTAAAGAAAAGGATTGATTGTTTTCTCCAATTAACAATTTTCCTCTTGCATTATGCCTTTTTTTTTGTGTGTCAAATTATCACAAAATACTAATAATATATCAGTAACAGTAGTGTACTAATGCCTGTATTTGCTAATTGGATTCGACACGATTTCTTCTGCATAAAGTGACATATTTTAGAGATTAAGAGAAACTAGAAATGAAGAGAGCTAGGTTCTCTGTTTCACTGATCTTCCTTTAAAAACACTTTGGATTTGTCCTTGCAGGGGGGTTGGAACTTGGTGATATCAAGGTCCTTTCCAGCCCTATTCTATGCATTCTGCAATTGCATAGTTTGCAAAGGAGCAGGGAGTAACTGGTTAGAGAAAATAGAGGATTTCAGTTTCCATTACCTTTAAAAAGTAAAACTTCATCCCTCTCAACATTTTCATAAGCAGCTTGAATTCCTGATGGTAACTTTGGCCAGAACAGTGAGATAAAATTGAGCTCTGTTTCTGTCCTGGTGGGATGTTTGCGCAGCATATATCTGATTTAGACAAAATTCATGCAATTAAATAGTTAGCCTCCAATCATAAGTACAAAATAATTATTAGAGCTCCTGGAGTGTAACAGGGAGAGATGGGTACCTGGGTGTGAATATCCCCTACACTGAATGTAAAGGAAATCTAGAATGACCACACTCTTAATTTTAGCACCTTAGTTAAAATCAGGAAAAATTAATATAAGCCCTTCAATTTCTCTGTAGGACAAGCAGGCAAAGAGTTGGCTTCAGTAACCACCTAACAGATGTTTTTCTATATGACACAGCTTTCAGTTCTGTCCCTGGTCTTGTATTGAGGAATAGTAGAAAGGATACAGTGTGGGACCCATGAACACATCGCTAAGGGATATATGAATGTTCTTGCTTTGCTGTTAGTTGCCTTGCACTCAAAGACCAGTCTGTTGCAACAGTGGCCACAGCAGCAGAAGAGCTGGAAAACAGCCTACAAGCCCTTGTCTCCTTCACTGCTCTCGTCAGCAAGGGCTGTTAGGATTAACGATTTGAGATCTCTTGGTTGTTTAAATACGTAGTGGTTTTCTAGTGGCTCACTTTCTACTACATACCCTTCTCTTTGCATTAGATCCTAAAAGGACAGTTTTGCATCATGGCTTACAGATTTTTTAAAAAATATGGAATATTTTTATGAGATAATACATATGCTTATTATTCCAGTATCTGAAGGTGGCCTATAGGGATTCTGGGGAGGGACACTTCATTAGGGACTGTAGTGATAGGACAAGGGGTAATGGGTTCAAACCTAAACAGGGGAAGTTTAGATTAGATGTGAGGAAGAAATTCTTTACTTTAAGGGTGGTGAAGCACTGGAATGTGTTGCCCAGGGAAGTTGTGAATGCTCCATTGCTGGCAGTGTTCAAGGCCGGGTTGGACAGTGCCTTGGGTGCCATTTATTTAGTGGGAGGTGTCCCTGCCCATGTTAGGGGGATTGGAGCTGGATGATCTTAAGGTTCTTTCCAACCCTAACTATTCTATGATTCTATGATTCTATTGTTACCTCCCCTTGAAGAATATTATTTCTCCACGTAGGGTAGTAATAGCATCAAATGTCAAATTTGGGTCACACGCTTGTGGAGTTATGGGTCCTGTTGGCTGCACAGCAGCATTTGATTGTCCTATGGGAAGAATATTTTATCTTTTAGTATGAAGAAATATAAAGACAGTGTTCAGAAGGTCTATGAGCCCTTTTACAGACAATGAAAAGGCATATGGTTTTGAGCTAAGGTCTGTCACTAAAAGCAGGCCTTTAATGTTGATAAAACCTGTTGTGTTCATCCTTTCCAAAATGAGTTTTTTGCAGGACTGGACTTCAGCTGAAGTCAGCTCCCAGGAATTTTCTCTTTTGTCATTCATAGTTCAGCAACAATTAAACTTCACATTTGGTGGAATAAGAAAATTTCAAATATATTCCTATTACTGTTTACCAGCCTCCCAGTTAGAAATGTTAAATAGAAATATTTTTTCTTACCATAGATGGCTTGAATACCATCAATGTCATCCTGAGGAAGAAGGAATTCACTGGGATCCGTGTAGGAGTAAGTTGGATACATCAGTGCTCCAGGATCATTTGAATGAGACAGACCAAGCGAATGGCCAAGCTCATGGGCAATAACAATGAACAAATTGTATCCTGTAAGATAGTAATCATACGAAACAAGGTAAATCTATTTCAGTGTTCACCACATTTAAGTGGGAAACACCTATGCATCCTCCCAAAATACATTACATGTACACAGGAGGCTGTAAATAATGCTATCAACATCACAACTAAAAAATATTGTAACAGAACAGCTATATGAATACTTAAAAAATGTCTGGCCAAGAAAAACCAAGGACAAGTCCCGCTTTCTGCCTCATTTGCTCACTTTCTGCCTGTGATCAGCCTCACGAACTAACCAACACGTGAGTTAAGAGTTTACGAGGTAAAATGTGTAAATGAATCCAGTTACAAAGCCCTTACCTCTTCCATCTTTTGTCCAGGCCTCCTCCTCATCAAGGTGCACATCTCCACCAATACCTTCACCAGGCTGGAAAGCATGAGCCAGCTGCCCATTGGGGCCATCAAAAGGAGAGTTGTCACGGTGATCTAAAATGAAGGGGGGAAAAAAATCACTCAGATTCTTAAATTACTTCTTTGACTGCAGATGGCTACTTAATACATGAAGATATCAATGTTACCTCTATAAGCAAAAGAGATCATTATATCTGCTTCTTTGTCCACAACCTTCTGGAATGTCAGTGGGGTCACATTGCTCCAGACACTGAGAGCTTTTCGGATTGCTTCATCTACATCAGCTCTTCTCATCTTTGGGGTGTAATTCAAAACCCTTCAAGGCAAACCCGACATACTATATATTGTTAGGAATACAACAGTTTTGCTGAAAAAATAATAATTTCTGTAAAAATTGTAAATCTTAGATATATCTTTCATCAATGAAAATTAATAATGGCTTCATTTTAGATCCCACCTTCTAGAGTGCCTGTCTTCTTCCAGAAATCAGTTAATCACTCTAGATGTCCAAATATGTAATAATGTATTTACTTGGGAGCCCCCAAAGTTGGGATGCTAGACTTACATCTTTTTGAACCAGAAAAGGAAATGTTACCTGTATGTCAGATTCTTTCTTTTCCATTTGGGATTCCCTGCTGTGAACATGTATTGCCCTACATCAGGTATACCACATCTAGGTTTTTTCATAATCTCCAAAGTGTCAAGATCAGGTTTCCCAGTCACTTGTAGTCCAAAGAATGCCTGCATTTCCTTGAGCTTTGCAGCAAGGGGATTTTCACCCTTGTTTTTTAAATGAGGCTGGTGATCCATTTGAAGACCATAGAAATTCTGTAGATAATTCTGAATGAAAGTTTAAAAAAAGATCATTGTGGTATATCAGTACTGTCTTCAGCCACACTTAAAACTGATCTTGAACTATTCCCATATAAACATATCCTGTGTTTACCAGGAGCAAGAATAGCACTTATTTATCCGGGAATTTGTGTGGGGAGTCAGACGCAACTTACAGTTTTCTTAAAGTTTTCTGAACTTCTTGTTTCACTTATAGGAAAAATATATATTTAAAATCCAATATTTGCTATTAAGAATTAGTTCCATATTTTTTATGTTGCCTAGTTACTCACACAACAAAACTTACGAAGAAACTTATAGCTGGTCTCACTCGAGGAAATGGAGATTGGCAGTGAGACTCCACACAGCCAGGACTCCCAACAAAGCAAGTCAGCATTTGGCAAATCTTGCCATTTATTTTTTGCTACTAAATATGATATCAGCAACTCAGGTCTTCCTACTAAATTTCAACAGTTTTTCTCCATTAAATAGTGTCGTGTCTATGTAAGGGTTTCTCACAGATGCCCTTTTTTTCAAAGTATTCCACAAAAAATCTACTCAACAAAAGGTTGAAATATATCCCTGCTTCAAGCAATTTTCCTTCCTTATGTTACTGAGACTAGTCATATCACAAGTTTCAAAGCAAATTCTAAAATGTAAATTGCTGCTGAGTTTGACTATTTCTGCACAGCCACACACACTTGATGCTAGAATTCATGCTTTGCTAGTTTTGTTATTACTTTACTGACAGTATCAAAAGTGAAGTTGTGCAATATATAGATTGCTTTTGTGTAAATAAGTTCTGCATAATTTTCATATGTTTTCTAGACTGGTAGGAAAAGCTTTGTCTCTGCACAATAGCAGGTTTTTATTTCAAGCTATATTCTGTGGCAAGAATTGCAATCATAGTTATCTCTCAGACTACCTTATGTTTAACTTAGAAAAGCACCAAAAGATACTTACCTCCACAAGCTGTAGGTTTTTTCCTTCATCTTCTGTTTCTGGAGCCACGGGAAAAGCAGCAGAGATAGCCACATATAGCAACAGGATAAGCAAAAGGGTCTTCATCCTCGACTAAGGTTTTCTGCCAGTTTCACTCTTGAGCTATTGAACACACTTCTCAGCTCTGTTTATATAGCTAATTTGTAGATCAGTGACAGTCTGACTCATGTTGCGTAATATCCTCAGATTAGCAAAAATGATGCATAATAGTTTCATCATCAGGTAGTGACGCAATGTGTTTAACTAATGTTATTGTCTTTATTTTGCCCGAGCCTTCTGTTTTAGGCAATTTTATAGTGTGTTTATTAAATAAGGAAATGCTTTTCAGGTAAAACATGGTGCTACATTTCATAGGTTTTTTTATTCATTAATTTAGACTGTTAATAGCACAAGGTCTTGACAAACTGGCGAAATGATGGGAAATAACATATAACAATAAGTTAATATATTGTATTACAATTAATAACTTTATGCTATAGACATGATACATCTGTTTTACTATTTAACAAAATATAGCATATTATGTCATAATATGTAATAATAAAATGTAAAAGATAGTAGAAAGAGCTGAACTTATCTAGGAATAATCAGTATCATAACTCCAGGAGGGCTGTCATCAGTAAGTTAAAGTTATGTCTAAAACAATCTTACAATGCTAGAAAAACTGAGGGTAAAAATTATTCAACATTTTTTTACTGATGCTAGCAAAACTCAGTCATTTTCCTGCAATGCATAAACTGGGTTTCCATTTGCATGGTAAGTAAAATAATGTTTTTACTCTTGCCATAATGGTTAAGGTCTCAGCTGCAATAGTGTGTTAGGATCCAATCGGAGAATTGAGCTCTGTTTGGAAGGACTCCAGGAATTTCTGTGAGTCTGGAGTAGAAAGACTAAAGTAACTGAAGTAAGTAATTCTGTGACTCTCTGCTCACTGAAGGAAGAGTGAATGGAGCCATGACAAATGCTGTTATGTATATGAAAGGTTTTTCCCAAAAGGGAAGCAGTCTCCAAGGCTCTAGAATGGTCTTAAACAACAGTGATTAAGCTTTGACATGAGGTTTAGGATTCAGCTGCCTGAGCATTAGTGCTATTTGAGGTGCTGAAGAGAATCCCACCTGACCTCCAGCTGCCCTGGAACGATGTATAGCTCCTGTGTCATGGCAGCTAGTCCCAGTTGGATGACTCAAGTATAGGCTAATGAGTAATGAGCTGGAATGAGTTTTAAGTGTTTCATCATGTAGATAAGTTATTTAAGTGTCTAAGCTCCCATTTTGGACAATGGATTTTACAGAGTGATTCAACTTACCGTATGACTTGGACTTGAAGATGGGATGAATTGCTCTCTATACTTCATTGACTGTATTGGATAGGTCTTTGCCAATGGTAAGAGGAGTTTAAATACCCCAGACACATATGGAAATCTGCCGTGCAGACCCCTAAATTGAGGAAATGTTTTTTACTGGAAGGACAGCTAAGTACCAGAGGAGATGGTCTGAAATGGCTGCATACTTGATGCTGGAAGCTGTCAAGGACATCTTTCAGAATGGTTTTTTGGTATGGTTCTTTTTGGAGGTAAAAAGTCTACTTGGAAATCTTAAAAGGGAAAATGTAAATGTTAGGGAGAAATTCAAATATCTACCACTATATTTTTTTCTGTTATATGAGCAAGTTTTGCTCTGAAGGAGCTCAATACAGGATGAAGGGATAGAGCGTATCCTCAGCAAGTTTGTTGATGACACAAAACTATGAAGAGTCACTGTTACATCAAAAGGCTGTGATGATATTCAGGAAGATCTGGGCAGGCTGGAGATCTGGATGGAGAGGAACCTAATGAAGTTCAGCAAAGGCAAGTGTAGATTACTGCACCTAGGAAGGAATAACCCTAAGCAACGCTACAGGTTAGGGGTTGACCTGCTAGAAAGCAGCTCTACAGAGAAGCATTTGGGGGTGCTCTTGGACAGCAAGCTAACTGTGAGTGAGCAATGTGCCCTTGTGGCCAAGAAGGCCATTGGTACCCTGGGCTACATTAGGCAAAGCATTGCCAGCAGGTCAAGGGAAGTAATCCTCTACTCTGCCCTGCTGGTGCCACATATGGAGTACTGTGTCCAGTGCTGGGCTTCCCTGTACAAAAGAAACCTAGAGCTCCTGGAACAAGTTCAGTGAAGGGATATTAGAATGATTAAGGGTCTGGAGCATCTCTTATATGAGGAAAGGCTGAGGGAACTGTGTCTATTCAGCCTAGAGATAAGAAGTCTCAGGGTGAATATGATGAATGTATATAAGCATCTGAAGGGAGCGGTGTCAAGATGTACAAGGAGAGGGTGCCAGGGTAGGGCAAGAGGCAAAGGGAACAAACTAAAACACAGCAAGTTCCACATGAACATGAGGAAAAACTTTATTCTGAGAGTGACTGAGCATTGGAGTGCTCTGTCCCTTCCAACCTCAACTCTTCTGTGATTCTGTGGTTCATTGCTGATTATTCTTAATCCACCTTGACTTTCAGATGGGAGCAAAAATAATCATGTGTTGAATACTTCTTCAAATTCTTTGTTACAACTCACATGATCCTGAGATTTGTGAACCGTTACTTAACTTCTCTAACTCTGTCTCTAAAGTAGTCTATTTCCCTGTAAATATTTCTCCTTCATGTGTTTCTATAGTCCAATTTTTATAGATCCTGATTCAATGTCTACATTTCTTTCTTCTTATTTTTTTTCTTAAGGAGTAGTTAACTTGTCATTTCCTCTCTCCTTTTTTTCTTTTATTTTCTGAAGGCATCATAGGCATGTTTGAACACATACAGGAAGAGAAGAGATGAAGATTAATCAAATGCATCTGGTGGCTGAGATAGGAAAGATAGGAATTCATATGTGGTGGCTTGCACAGAGAGGTTCTGCTGCTTTGCACAGTTCTGCAAGGGGTCTATGGCCAAATTTTAGTTTGACCAAGAGGATACTGAGTCAGGCAAAGGATGAAAGGGGACATCTGGTTGTTTTCAAGGAAACTTTAAATAAATTACTTTCCAAGGCAGGAACAGAAAGTGGGAGCTGTTTATGTGTTTGAAGAGTCATCAAGTGAAAAAACTTAGAATCAGGAAGAGGAAGAAGAAGCAGTGGCTTCTCTCCTTCTTGGGAATTTCCACAGTGTTGGGCTGCAAAGCCACATTACATTTCACCATCTGCATCAGCTTTCTACTGCGTGTTCCTCGGCACATCTCCCTTGAATGAGGGAAGATGAGGTTTCATTCATCTGTTATTCCGATGATATGGCAGCTAGCACATTGCCATCCTCACCTTTTCAAGCACTTCCCTTCAGACAAAAAAAACCTCAAAACCCAACAGAAGGAGACATGAATATGCCAGATAAAACTGAGACTCTTCAAAATACATGAGAATTTTTACTAAGTGCCAACTGGGGTCTACACTTTGCTTGGGGACCATTGTTTTGCCCCTGCACCTGACTGGCACAGTATGTCCTGGACTTTCATTTATAGCTATTTTCCCTGGCTAGGACTCTGTCCTGTGTGCAGAGGTGTGTGTCTGGGATCTCAGTGACAGCCCCTGGGATGGGACCAGAGACTGGAGGCCCCTGTGTCTGTGGTGCTATGACTGAGGTGACTGGGGAGCATGCATGCCAGTTGAGTACATATGTATGTGTGCAAGCACTCTAGTTGAATGAGCCAGTGAGAAGGGTAAGATGTTGGGAGCTGAGTGTAAAAGTGGCAATAAGCCAGGGTGAACACTGGAGACACCAGGGTTCTGTGGGTTGGCCATTGATGAATAGCCACTAGGGAGGCTGTGGGAACTGGGGTCAGTGGAGAGACATCCTTATGTGTGTGTGCCTGAGGCAACAGGGGACACCTGCACATCCCAGGGCATCAGCTGGATAGATGGGGTGCCAAAGCCTAGCTGCTGGGGATCCATAGTATCTCTGTGCATGTCTATATGTGTGTGTACATGTGCCTACATGGAATGGACCTGGGGGGACGGTGCTGCAGCAGATTCACCTCTATCAGGTTACCAGATTTGGTCAACTCTTAACACATTGGCCTTGCTGAAGTTTGCCCAAAATCTCCATGTAACCAATGGAAAGAAGGAAACTTTGCCCTTACCTACCCCCAGTTGTTCTTCAGAGGCAGCTCTTGCCTGGATCAAAAGCATTAGTACCTCACACAGGTTGCCAAGAATTAGTCCACCAGGTCTGGGACCCATCTGCTAAGTCACTGCTAAAACCAAACTGGGTGCCTAAAGAAGAGGGGTTGACACTGTTGTTAAGAAATGGCCAGCATTTTCAAAGTTTTTTCTGTTGTACACACAGACACTATAGGCTGGTGTCTCCCTGTATTAGCAATACATAGTGGACTGAAAAGGACTTCTAGGCAGAAGCATAATAGGAGGCACATTTTCCCAGAAGAGCTTTCCACCCTCAAACAAATTTTTGTGTCAGTGATTTCCATTTACTTTGTACCTCACTTACCTGGGGCTTGCATATGACTCTTCAGGATATTTCCCTTTTCCCCTAGTTGTATCTGATAACAGTTAAAAATGTTCTAATGGCTTTCATACTTCTCTCTTTAAGGAGAAACTTCCACCCACACCCCTGACTAAATAATGAAAAAAAATAAATTCAAAGTGTGAATTGTAGTGGGATTTCTCTAAATCAAAGTTTCTCACTACAGTATTACTGTAGAAAAGGGAAGCTTATTTGGTAGTTCCGTAATTAAAAAAAAAAAGAAGTCTGTGCTTCATAATTCTAAGAATTGTTTGCTATTGTAATTTGTAACAATTATGTTAGTAATTGTTTTCTCAGCAGCAGGTGGCCCTACAAAGTACAATCATCTTTCTTGCAGGAAGTACTTCTACGCCGGTTCTACTCTCTTATGCATATCTTAATCTCTTCATGTATTTCCAATCTATTCTGAAGCAACAAAATAAAAATCTTTCTCCAAACCCAGAATGTCATCCTGAAACAAGCTATTTTCCTTGGGGACGTCACTTTTCATGCAAAGGCTGAAGTGTCAAAGATACAAATTGTGTTATTGTGCAGCAAGATTCATCTGATTGCCAGATAGTCACATGAAGTTAGAGAATTCATTAGGAATTTTCTCTTAATGATCCAAGTACACTTTAATACTGAGATGAGGAAGCCAAAGGCAACCCTCCAAGTCAGATGTCTTAAAGTTTGCAAAAGTTCGTGGCTTAATGGCACCAAATGTTAAACATTTCCTTTATAGAAATACTGTTTATAATGTTCCAAGAGAATGCCAGTCACCCCATTTATGAACCAGTTTTGTGCTGAGCACTGTTAGGAGCACAGTGGTATAGTTCAAGCCATACTGAAGTCCGAAGTCCACCTTGATAGGGCTAAGGATGTCTGGTGCTGAATCAGTCCTAATTATTGTATTGTAGAAAAGCAATTCAATATGACAAGTCACAGAGTGGGGCAGTCCCTGAGTTACACCTCAGTGACTTGCACAGTCTCAGAGATGGCATCATCAGTGATTTCAGTAAGAGGAAAAGAGAAGGAGTGCCACTTTCCATGCCAAGCACCTGTTACAGGGAAACCAAATCACATTCTTCATTAGGCAAGTGATATGTTGTTTGGGCTCAGAGCCTGCTCCACTGTGTTCCAGGAATGACTTCCTTGATGGCAGACAGACCTGACAGGGCTAACCTTACCAGTTTGAAGTCCTTCACTTCTAAACTTTGTGGTTGTCATGCAAGCTGTCCAGATGTAAAACTCGCCCTGAAATAGGCAGCAAGAAGAGATCAGTGTCTCCACAGTAATCTACAAAATAAATGTGCATATGCTCTGGCACTCTGGACCATTTGGGGCATAGAAGGCTGCAGGCTTATGGCCCCCAGTCAGAGGCACAGCGCCAACTCCGCCACATCTCAGACTGTTACTGTTTGTGACCCTGCAAGGGCAGTTGTCTTGCTGAAAGGCAGCAAACACAAATGGGCTGATAGAAGACGAGCCAGATGGCACTTCAGAGGCTGCCAGGGAATCACCTGGAAACAAAGGCTGCACCTTGGCAGCTTTTATTATTTTCTCTGGAATAACTGTGGCAGCTGAGAGATGAATCTTTGCACTTCTGAGTGCCTTCAGCACTCTTGAACCCACAAATCTGCTGCTTCTGTCACCAAGAAAATGCTCTTTCCCTCCTGCATTTCCTTAACCCAAGCCAACATTTCACTACAAACAGTGCAAACAGTAGTGAAGTGGACTAATTCTAATTTACTTCTTTTTTCTGACAGGACATATCAGTTACCTTTGTCTGTTCTACTTAGGTGGTAACTCTCTGATCTTCCAGTTCTGCTTGTCCAAATCATTACACAATAGTTCTTTGATTCGCTACCACAGCCCTACCTATTGTGATAATAGATATGTAATCTAGCCAAGAAAAGTATCAAAGTACATTTGTTCCTTCCAGGAAGGGTGTGTGAAACCAAGAAAACCAGTAAATGGTAAGAAAATGAACATCCAAACCAAACTATTTTTTCCTGGGGTAGATAGTTTTGGGCCTTCCATGTTGGATCTTCTGGACTGTGTCTGATGGACACACTATGGAGTCCTTACCAAACAAAAGGCAAAGAGATACATTCAGATGCTGCAAAATGTCCTTTAACAGAAGATGATGAAAACCACAAGTAAGTGGTTAAACAAGTAAGAAAGACATTCAGAAATTGAACATTGAAGAAAAAATACTGTTTGTAATCTGAGTTCTAGAGCAAAAAGAGTCACATAATAAACCTGTTCCTTGTGAGAAGACTTTTGTCTTCACCCAATTTTCCATGCAAACAGGTTAGAAATCTGCTACAGTGTGGAAAAATCTTATATGTTTAGACGAATGAGAAAAAGACAACTGAAATGCTTGGACTGAGTGTAACAAAATGAACATATCAAATCAGAGTCTAGGACTCAAACTATATCTCAGAAGAACACAGGTTATCAAATACCTTAATGACCTATTCAGAAGACTGTTTTCAGTCAAATGCAGAGGCTGACTTGTCAGCAGTAACAGAGATTTTCAAAATAAGAAGTGTGAAGCGAAAAAAGACACCAACAACCAACACTAAACCAGCTAAATTATATTAAGACAGTAGCAAACCTTCAGTTAAGCTGTATTTAGCAAGCTGTACTTAGCTACACATCCAAGACTTCATATTCCACAGTTAGCATGATCATCTGTGTTAGTGAAATACGAAGGAGTTTCAACTAATCAGAAGTCATCATAAACAAGGAAGGACTAGTCAGGTAAGTATTTGTGAGCCAGAAAGCTACAAAGCAATCAATCATGAAAGGTCTAGAACAAGCCAGCTTTGTTCTAAGAACTATTATACTTTCTGAAAAAGTAATACTAAGGAAAAGAAGAAGTTAGATCAGGTATGGAAGAGATCATTGCATTTAAAATAACAGAATTAATCACAATCATTGAATCATAGAATAGTCAGGATTGGAAAGGCCCTTAAGACCACCTAGTTCCAATCCCCCTAACATGGGCAGAGACACCTCACACTAAACCATGACACCCAAGGCTCTGTCCAGCCTGGCCTTGAACGCTGACAATGATGGAGCATTCATAGCTTCCCTGGGGAACTCATTCCACTGCCACACCACCCTTACAGTAAAGAATTTCGTCTTCATATCCAATCTAAACTTCCCCTGTTTAAGTTTTAATCCATTACGCCTTGTCCTATTACTACAGTCCCTGATGAAGAGTCCCTCCCCAGCATCCATGTAGGCCCCCTTCAGATACTGGAAGGCTGCTATGAGGTCTCCACACAGCCTTCTCTTCTCCAGGCTGAACAGCCCC